>VYZS01091001.1:0-28054 GCA_013400695.1 Neodrepanis coruscans | reverse complement strand
CACGAATACTTTTAATTCTACACAAGTTATGTGATAGTAAAAGTTTTCCTAAAAACTTTAGAATAAAACATTTTTAAATAAAATTAATAAAACACAAACACCAGTACAAATACTTCCAGTCAAATTAGAGAACTGAATACTTTATCAAACCTTCGAGAAAATCAACTCAGAACACAATTAAGTCCTAACACCCATCTCAGAGCTTCGTATGGAGTCAAACTGAGTGCACTATCACATTACTGTAAACAGAAAAAAAATTAATATAAATTCATTTTCAATTACTGTTGTGTAAAGCACGATTTGCATCTGTGCAGGTACTGCTTTTATGTAATTCATTCATAGAAACAACTGGCCTCAGTAACAAGAAACAGACATTAAATTCTTAAAAAAAATAACCACAGTCCCTACATAGTTAGGAGGAAAAAGAAACCACATTTGACTCCAACTACTGCTGAACTGACTGAGAAAAAATTTCAGGACAAGCAACTTCTTTTCTTGGAGCTTTATTAAACAAAAGCTCTGAATGACACAGGCACACCAAGTGCTGGTGCTATATTTAGAACAGCAGCTAAGTAAGATATGTTCAAGAGCCTCTGATGCTGCACAGTGATGTGACACTGGTTCAGAGCACCAATGCAGATAAGAAAGCCTGAGAGATTCTCCCTCTTTCTGTTCTTCCCTCCACTGAGTTAAAAGGAAGCACACGCCCCAGGAGGTGTCCTAACCAGGGTATTTTTCCACACTGCACACTAGAAAGGATTCAAATTTATTTCATTTGCACACCATGCATTTCTGACATGTTATAATAAATTCTGTCTTAAAAAGGAGTATTACCATGGATAATTTCTGCTGAGATAAGATTAAGCAGTAAAGTCAGAATAAGGGCAGCATACAAAACAAGATCCAAACATTTTCTAATACACCTGCTCAGTTTTTATCGTTTCTAATACATTAAAAAAAGGCATTTAACAGCCTCAACTTGTTCATTATGACTTTTTAGTTAATCAATACTCTCAGTTCTCATATATCCAGAAAGGAAGCAAAGTCAATGGATTAAATTAACAACTTCCACCCAGCAGTATGGATGAAGAAATCTTCATTAGCAAATGTCACTAGAAAAACAGGCATTTGTGAATTTTATTTTAATTAAATAAATAAATAAATAACTCCACTGCTCACTTAGGAGACCATTTTATTATGGCCCTGCTAATGGAAGACATAAATATTTCATACATTTAAGGAGCTGAATCACAGAGCCTTCACTTTCTATTTAAACCACACGAGTAAACAGGTTTTACATAACGTAATGTCTCTAGCTACGTTTAATCTAAAAATTTGAAAAAATTAGTCCCATAAAAAGAAACAAATTTGAGTATCTACTGTTATGAACACACATATTCACAAATAAACATGAACCAGAAGAGATGTATACTCTGTGCTCATATTTACTCACCAAAAAACTTACAAAACTGGCTCCAAAACTCATTAATGGGCTATGGTTTCTGTAAGGAAAGCAAAAAACAGTTACTATATTTGTACATATTTCCCCATCATAAAGATCAATACTGCATTCCTTGGTTTTAACTTATGTTTGTAAATAAATCTCAGTGGGCTTTTTTGGATCAAAGAGGTACAGAAAATTAAAAATCCAACAATTCTACTTTTCTCTTGTGACCCACCACTACAATTCTGTCCTATCAGACAGATGTCAACCGTTTATACTAAGAAATTCCCATCTCCACCTGTTTCTACGAATTTAAGTTAATCTACCCAGATTTTTAAAAATGCACCTACTACATGAAAGAGCGGTCGTAAATGCAAGGTTCTTATGTAGATTTTACAGTTTCAAAGCTGTTGGTTTCAAGTTCAGCATAAATATCTCACCACACTATGTGGAACTGCCTTAAAATGCTTCACCTATTCTGTCTGCAGGGCTATTCCCAAAGGGTGAAATCAACAGCTACATCAAAAAACATAGGAAACCACAACTCTGGTAATATATGGGACAGGTTTCAAGATTCAGGACAACTGTAGTCACACAGACCATGAGACTACAGTAATGTCACACGGAAGGCACTTGAAAAAATTAAAAATTAAAATGTCAGGATCTCAGTGGTACCACCAATTCACACTGTTCAGAAGTAGGCTGCTAGATTATATAAAAACAAAGACTTCCAGGATTTAAGAATGATCATTTATGCCACAGATATATAGATATATATATACTGCTATAGATATATATATACTGCTATAGTACAGCACAATTTGTTTCCAACTTTATTCTGCAAGCACTAGATTCAAGCAGAGTTTTAAAATAGCACAAGCACCTGAAAAACATGGAGAAAGAAGTCTCTTACTAAAACACAAATTTCCAGTAGTGAACCTGTATTATATAATAAAAGAGTTTGATTTTGGGTTTTTTTAAAGAAGCAGTCAGCAATGTTTCCCACATACTCCTTTTTTTCACTTTTTGATTTAACATAAAAATTTAAAAGCAAGCACATGTACGAAAACAGTAAGAAAAACAGAGAAGATAAACAAAGCATGTTGTAACAGAAAAACCTCTCCGTCTCATACACCTTGCTCAATTCTGGATATACATGTAAACCTGGGATCAATATAATTTGCCATACTTTTTCATAATTTTTCAAAAGAAAAACAGGTTGTGTACTTCCTCCTTTGTTGGCAAGTCAACAAAGAACAGCTGCCAGTAAAAGGCCTCCGCTATTCAGTACCTGGACTGTTCTCCACCAGCAGCTGCCTTTCACGGGGCAGCAGCAATCAGCCACACAAATCACCCTCGCTGCAGCCGGCACTTCCAGCATGAACTCCTGCGGCAGAGGGCACGTGGCTATCTCACAATCCCCCTCCCAACTCATGTGGGACCCTTTCAGCAGCCAGTTTTACCGCCACAAACCACAGCACAACCTTCACCGCCCGTTTCAAGGTCACACCTCCTGCATTATCCACACCCGACTACTCTAAAGCTGCAGAACAGATCAGCACAAGAAATGTTTTTGTCCTGAAGTCTGAAGTTGCATTTACACTGTATTTTAAAGGAAGCTCAGAAATAAACCACATGTTAAGATTTCTGAATTTCCTCAGATCTACTTACACAGCAAGAAGGCAGTTCTGGGAAGTTAAAAAATGTTAAAATAATGCTAAAAATGAGGCAGTTTGTTATAGTTGAGAGCTAGGTGGTCTTTACAGATTACAAATTATACTGAAGCACTGACTGCAAGCACTGAAAATTTGCCCAAGTATTTTAACATTTATTTGTCTGAGTAAGGCTGAGTTTCTTCCCCAAATACATATTTATCTTTCCAACTGATCTATTCATCTTTCCAACTGATCTTTCAAAACCGGTTCCACAGTTGTACTCTTGACACTCACTGCTCTTTTTTCCCAATTCTACCCCCCACAATCAAAGGCAAAATGACAAAGAAATCAAGAGCCACATCACTCTGTTCTGAAATCATGGGTAGCTGTAATGCACGAGGTAAATGTCGCAGATCAGTTCCTTTTAACTTTCAGCCACTTAATCTATAATAAGCATTGGCATCACAGCACATATGGGCAACAGCACAAAAGGCCCTGAAGCAAGAAAACATGATGCATATATTATACTCTGTCTGGGAGATGCTTCTGTTGAGATCATGGAGCTCAGCAATCAAAACATGAAAACTTCAGGGAGCAGGAGCTCCCCATGCAGAGTTTGTGTCATCATTAAATAAAATAAGAATGCTTTCATCACATTCCTAAGTAGTTGCTGGATAGAGACTGTAACTGCAGCTTTATGGAACATCATTTTAGGTAATTTCAGTTTAAAACACATTTTAAACAACAACTGTGTTCTGTGCTCAGTCTTGGTGAATGTTTCATTGACTGAAGTTCTCCACTGGCTTAGGGCTACCTTTTCCGTGAGAAAAGTTGGAAAAAAGTTCGCAGCAGCACAGAACAGTTGCGGTAAAACCAAGGCATGACTAATGATGACAATAAGTTTCTGAGAAAAAAACAATTCCATAAAAATGACCCTTGGCTCAAGCTCCTTGAAGGTGACCTTCAGCTGTGAACATGATTTCACATCTTTTTTGACAGATTCCAAAAAGTTGCTGAGATACAAAAAAAATGAGGCAACCCATGAGCAAATACTGACAGCAAACCAACGGCCACATCAATTTGGACAGGAGTGATGGAATGGAATCCGAATTGACACCGGGACACTGCGCTACCCAAGTTGTCCTCTCAACTTCGAAAGCAATAACCTCCATCAAGTAAAGAAAAATCTCAAGACTTTTAATTAGCTCAAAGATGAAAAGAAAAAATACCAGTCTCCAGATGTATTTTGTAAAACACTGTTTGCACCTCACCTAGAAAACTAGGACTCAGAAGATACCTTTATTGTAAGAAATTGTGCAGTTTAGACCATTACTAAAAGATGCCACAGAAAAAGGTTCTGCATACAGTTGGCACATGTAAGTAACTACACTTAAACCAAAAACTTAAGAGCACTGAGGTAGAACTTTCTTCCAGATATATAATAAACCAGCATTACATGAGACATTGTTTCTCCCAATAAAACCTGACTAATTTGCCTCATATCATGGCATATCTTTAAGATATTATTTCACTTTCAGAAGAAAGGTGTTTGCCATGCCCCATTTTCACACATTATGATAACATTTTGGAGTTTCAAGCCTTGGCTCAATAATTCTGAGACAATACAGAACAATTCTATCATAAAAAATAAATCAGAACAGAAGAACATGAAAACAAACAAACAAAAAAAAATCACTTACTTCTCAGTATTTTTTTTCTATAGAAGTTTCCAAGACAGTATTTTCCTTCCAAACACATCAGCGTCTAAAGCTACTACAGTCTAGTTCAAGTTTAAATTTAGAGTAATGTGATTAATATGCCGACATTTCCTCCCTGCTCTTTTAGGCATTGCTACTTTAACCACATTCCAATAAGAAATTCCAGTCATCATATTCTAAGTGATGCTCAAGCTGAAACAAACCAAATTATTTTCCTCCAAACTGGGAGAGTAATGGCATAATTCATACAATTTCACATATTAATATAGAAGCAGCAAGTAAATATTTTAAAACCAGCAGAGATAAATAAAGGTAAGGAATTTAATGCAACAACATGCAAATCCTTTGCCCATTATTCTATCACAGTTTATTCTAAAATATGTTCTAGAAATTATTTGTGATACTACCAACATGACAGATCTACATAAGAATACATCTCATCCAATACTGGTATATGAAATATTCAAGGTGTCACAGAAGCATCACAGTATTAAGACACACTGAGAACTGCCAAATGTCAGATCTAGGTTTAGTTTACATTTTATCATCAGCCCAAATTTGCTTTGTTAAATCAACCCTTAGCATATACTTGTATTTTCACTAGAAACACACAACCAAAGGAGACGTTCAGGAGTATAAAAATAATTCTGTGGCCCTGTCCCATCCAGATTTTACCTGTTTTGTCTTCTGCAAATGGACAGGGGATTGTTTTGCTCCGACTTCATGCTGTGAACTTCAGATGCACAGTATCAAAACTCAGGAGATTATAAGAAACATTTCAATTGCGTCTTTAAGTTGAAAATTAGTTAAAAAGTTGAGAGACAAACCAGTTATAACATAAACTGATCTGTACTAACTCTCCAATTACACGGTCTTAATCTGTAAGAATTAAGGACTTTTGAAAGATCTTTTTTTACTGTAGGTTCAACTAACCTGACCAAAATTACTGTCCAGGACAAACTACAGCAGTTTAACTGACATCATGTAACTTACTTTAATATTTCACAGCTCCTGTGGTAGATTAAAAGAAAAGCATATCTTTCTCATTACATCAGCCTGACGGTATTTTACTACAAAGAGGGGATCAAAGAATGGGTGCACTACCAAGAGTGAAAAGTCTTTACACCATTCGTATCTTTCACAGAGTTCATTTCTTCAGTGTTAAAATAAGATCTGCTGACTGGAACACCTCTTCTGGCATCTCCACCAAACCTCACTTCTAACTTCCGAGTTATAAACTCAGATTTTTCTTCAGTTTTCTGTCAACTTCCCTTGGACTTTTACCCAGCAGATATTGATCAATATGCAAAATGGATCCCTCAACCTCCCTCTACCCTTTCTACCACCTCTTTTGGTAACACCACCTGTCTCTGTCATGAAGGCCACAAAACTAAGTGCCACATTCAATGTGATTACCCCTGCATACCCAGATCTTGGAAGATTTAAACTGCAGAACACTTAAAATATTTTTAATCTATCCACATACCTGGAGAATTGATGTTGGTTTTATGTGCATCACTATGACTACAACATACCCTGCCTAGCCTTGAGCAATGAAATCTTACCTCGCTGAGGTGCACATTCATTACACATTTAGAATACTGCTACTAAAGATCACTTCCCTGGTAAATAACTCCCCTTTCTATACATCCATTTAGCAGCTGCTCCTCTGCTGCAATAAACAAAAGCACACAGGGTTTCTACCAGGGCACTCATGATTTATTCTCACGCTGCCAATCCAGATGCTATCATCCTTCTCCCAACAGACTGACATCAGTTCCCGCACCGCTGTCCTTATCTTTTGAGAAGCTACTGAAGCATCTACTGAATCTCTTCGGTTTTGCTCTTAAGGCTCCTTTGCTGAGCTACATAAGCAGGAATTCTGACAGCAATCAGACAACCCATACATGGGCCGTAATCTACCTGCTGGTCAATGCTGGCTTAATGTCACCTTGTCTCAAGTTCAAGTTCAAACACCTATCCACAAGGGAATTTCTGGTCCATTACTGAAGCCTGTATGTCTGTTAATACATATAATGTAACATGTCAACTTTCAATTAATTTCAGGTAATCATACTAAGCTTTTTTCCCCCCATTTGCTCCAGCTTCCCATTCTTCTCCATGTTCTGCTTTACCCCAGCAGGTTGTACAGCATGTCCTTCTATACTGGCCCCACTCTTTAACTGTTGACACATTTTATCTTGGAATCACATTTCCTCTACATCATCTTCATTTCCTTCTTTGGAGATGACCTTATTATATACATTTTACTTATCTTGTACCATTTCTCTTTCCATTCAGAGGGAAGCTGAAAACTTTTATCGAGTCTTCTCAGATATGAGTCATTCATGCAGAGTCAAACACTTCCCTGGTAGGAGACAGAAGACTGTTGGATTTCTTGGGAGATAACATCTCTGATCTTAGATTTATGCCCTGGCAGCCAGGGGGCCAGTCAGGTCCTGGAGTCCATCAGTTACAGAGTTGCCATCTGGTAAAAGGAGCTGATTCTTCACTTTGAACTGGTATGGCGTCATCTCAAGTCCTGTATGTAGTTTTGGGCACCACAGTGTAAGAAATATTCAAAGTTCCTAGAGAGCATCCAAAGTGGGGGGAACAAAGATGGTGAAGGGTCTGCAGAAGAAGCCTCACAAGGAGCGTATGAGGTCACTTGCCTCATTCAGCCTGAAGAAAAGATCCCAACACAGCCTACCACTTCCTCACGAGGGGAAGCAGAGGGGCAGGCACTGATCTCTTCTCTGTGGTGACCAGCGACAGGACCCAAGGGCATGGCCTCAAGTTGTGTCAGGGGATGTTCAGGTTGGATATAGGAAAAGGTTCTTCATCCAGAAGGTGGCTGAGCACTGAAACACGCCCCTCAGGGAAATGGTCACAGCCCCAAGCCTGACAGAGTTCAAGAAGCATTTGGACAATGCTCTCAGGCACATGGTGTGACTCTTGGGGTGACCTGTGCAGGGCCAGAAGTTGAACTTGATGATTCTGTGGGTCCCTTCCAACTAAGGATATTTTGGATTTTATGAATCCACAATTTATGTTGTGACTCAACACTCAGCTAAAAACTCCTGATTTTGATACTGTCCTTTCTCCTCTTAGCTGAAGGAAGTTTCTAAATATTTTTTTGAATTGCTAATGCTCCTAGGAAGTGAAGAATCAGTTAAAAAAATATTTTGACAGTTTCTTTCCTTCTTAAATGCTCAGAAATTTACAAAACTATAAGGGGAAAAAAAAGAACAGCTTTCTTGATAGTTTCAGGGTGGTTCACCAAAATAATGCCTATGTTCTGGGTTAATCTCTAATCTCCTGCAGCTTCCACAGGTACTCAAGTCTAAATCAATGAGAACTGGGATGGTGTCACGTTGTCCAAGCTGAACAGTAAGACTGACATCTGACAAGAGAGCAATGTGGGGACCTGACACAGCTACAAGCGTTAAAGACAGGGGTGCTGTCTGCTGCAGCTTTATGAAAATATTACATCCACTTTTATTTGATCAATGTTCAGAATGTTATCTGAACCACTAGCAGGTGGAGGATCTGGACTTCCTATTAAAATAAAAAATCATGAAAAAGTATATGCAGATGCTGATGCTACTTGAAGATTTTTTCAAACCCTGGTATCTTCCCTCACATACAACTTAAAACAAAACACGTCACAGACTACACCTGACAAATCATTAACTGCTTTAGTGTGATAGTCCATGCAGTTCCAACTGAATGTTGTATCTGATACACAACTGACATAATAATCTGACTTCCTCATATCCTAGATAGATTATATGAGCTCTAAACACCAAGAGACAAAATACTACTCTCCCATGTCCAACACAGAAACAACGGGTCTGTAGCCCGTAACTTCAAAGGTTCCCTTCAAAGGCAAGACTTTACTGGTGTGGTTACACATGTGAAACACTGGTGCAATTCCTACCCTGGTTTCTTCACAGACTGCATTATGGCCAGTTTTCAAACATAACTGGTTCTGGGCTCAGCTTTCTGAAGATAAAAAAACTGCACAACAGCAAAGAAAAACAGATCCTGCCTGTTTTGGAGACAAGGTTGTGTACTGTCCCACAAAGACAGAAGCACTGATTTGAATTAATCTTTCACAGGATCTGTCAGGTGGGAAATGAATTAAAAATTAAAGAAATAAAGAGCAGAAGCAAAACCAGTAGTTTCTAAGAAAGAGTTTTAAGCAGTTTATATGACATGGCTACTGAAACTGAAGCTCTGCTGAGTTTCTACATAGTTTTGTAGGTTCTTAAACAGTTTTCACAAGAAAAAGATCTCCATTGCTCCCTTCACTTCTAAGATTCATCTGGTAACTGTTAAGGTTCTAAAACAGAGCCTAACTATCTGCAAAAGCAGTAGTTTAGAATTACCACTTTTTGTAAGAAAGGTCACTTGAAATACAGACAGCTATCAAGTTAAAAATGCTGCGTTCCATTACACATCTTCGAACTTTAGTGCCACAAACTACACACATGTATATTGAATTATGGAGAGCTCCCAAAAGCTGCACATTTGGCTCACCAGCCCCATTCAGGATGGGTTCTATTCCATAATTCCAAGCACACACCAACAAAAACATACTCGTTAAGACTGCACGCAAAGAAACACAGAACACCACTACTTAAGTTCTTGCAGGAGGAACACATTCAAGACAAGTACAGTGCCAAAAACTATTGGGGGGAAAAAAGTGGACCTCACTGCACATGCCTCTGAAATTCAAATTTACAGGAAGTTGAGCATACTTTGCTGTATCTTCTCTCCTACATCAAATACATCTGCAACATACAGTTAATATGCAATTCAATAAGGGTCTATTAGTTCACAGCAAGAGGAACCCTGCCATAAATTTTTTGTGATGACGTATAAAGCTTTTAAATGACTGTGAAAATCTCCAGCCCTAAGACAGCAATTATCAATTTATGACCCATAAACCATTAATCTTGTGAAATAATTACTATTTGCTCCTTGCAGGTGGTGTTCAAAGGCCATGATCAAAAAGTACACTGAACTCAGAGGCACTTTTTGATAAAATCAAAAAAAGAAAAGCCTGCACCTGTAAAAAAAAAAGATTGTCAAGTTTCTGTATTTAAGATCTCTTTAGTAATAAACCTGCTAGATAAACAAGAGAACAGTCTGCAGTAGAGATCATTATTCACCCTTTCAAGGGAGGACTAAACTGCTTTCTGAGAACAGGAGTCTTAACAATCTGACTCCCCAGCACTACTTTACCATGTGAGAAGCATCACATATTCAGAATTCCTTGACTACTTCCAGATTCACACCACTGACAGAAAGCAATGGCACAACACAACCAGAAGTGGAGGAGAGGGAACATCATCAAGTGTTCCTTAACTGCCACCTTAAAAAAACTACACAACACAAAAACAAGCAATTGAACAACTGATGGCTCCAATAGAAGGAAATAAGCAACTCAGAGGGTACAACCTCACATGACACCCATGTGGCACTTGGGGACACAGCTCAGTGGTGGCCTGGGCAGTGCTGGGATAACAGCTGGAATTGACAACCTTGGAGCTTATGCATGTGAGGAATGCAGAACTGGACCTCACTTGTCACTTGAAACATCCCAGTTAGTTCTACACAACAGTATTGTGTGGATCACGTACCAGTATATACTAAAGAAAGAATGATGTATTCAATATCAGACTGTGGCAGGCACGCAATAAAGCTGTCATTTCATTATTTTTAAGGAGAATGTTCTTAAAATTTGTCTCACTCCCCGCATTCTACTTCTAGCCATCCTTTTTGTAAACAAGATTTAAATACATAAGTACATCACCAGTATGAAGTTCTATTTTAAGTCAACCGAGGTCTTTTTTAATCACACAGACAACAGCAATACAGTGCATATTAATTATTTAGAATGTATGCGCAATTACAGCAGCTCAAGCTCGGCTGGAAGACATTAGTCCTCAGGAAAAAGGCAAGGACAGGTAGGGGCAACCTNAAGAGGTAACTGAGAGGAGACCTCATCAACGTGTATAAGTATCTAAAGGCGAGGTGCCAGCAGGAGGGAGCCTGGCTCCTCTCGGACAGAAACTGATGCACAGGGAGTGAGTAAGACGAAGAAGAACTTCACTGGGCGAGTGACCGCGCACTGAAGAGCCTGCCCGGAGAGGCGGTGGGCTCTCCCTCGCCGCAGACACTCAAGAACCGTCTGGACATAATCCCGTGCCATGTGCTCCCGCCTGCGCAGGCAGGTTGGACCAGAGGACCCGCTGCCGCCCCTTCCAGCCTGACCCATCCTATGACTGTGTGACCCACGCCCGCCCCCTCCCCACGGCAGCTCCGACCGAGGCACCGACCGGCGGCACCGACCCCCGCCCCGCTCCGAGTGGCCGGGCCGGGCTGATCCCGACCGGGGGAGGGGGCCCGGGGAGCGGCCGGGGCTGACCTGTATTTCTTGAAGAGCTGGTCGGACTCGCGGAAGCCGTTGTTCAGCAGCATGTTGATGCCCGCCAGCGCCAGCTCCGCGTCCTCCATGGGGAGCGGCGTATCCCCGTCCTCCCGCGGCGGCGGCTGCTCCGAGCCGGCCATGGCGATGAGGAGGCAGCCGGACACACTCGGCGCTCCCTTACCCGTCTACCTACCTATCAATCAATCTACCCACCCAGGCGCCCGCCCTTCCCGGCGCTCGGCGCTGTCCCGCTGGGAGGAGGCGGGAGCGCTCGGACCCGGTCCCGGTGCCGCCGGNGCCTGATGCCCCCCAGGACACGGCTGGCCCTCCTGGCTGCCAGGCCACACTCCTGCCTCTGCCCAGGGACTGCGTATTCCCGGCTCCGGGGGCAGCACAGCGAGTGCAGCTGGAGAGAGGGTGGGCACCAGTTTTGGGGGTGTCTGTGTGTGGAGCTCGTAGGTTTTCCAGCAGCTGGGCCTTGGGTGTGAA
Organism: Neodrepanis coruscans; assembly: GCA_013400695.1. Classification (NCBI taxonomy): domain Eukaryota; kingdom Metazoa; phylum Chordata; class Aves; order Passeriformes; family Philepittidae; genus Neodrepanis; species Neodrepanis coruscans. The sequence continues at coordinate 16,309 of VYZS01091001.1, read as the reverse complement.
GCAGTGAAGTCCAAAGTCCTCCACGGACTCCGCGTAGTTTGTAGGCTTTCCCTTCCAAGAGAAGGAATTTTTTTTTTTTTAGTGTTTTTAGTCAGTTACAGACTTCACTAGGAGAGAGACTGAAGTTCTTCTTTTGTGATTTTGTGACCTCCCCCCAGGCAAGTGTGGGAAACTAGGGTTTCTAGGAATTTACTCTCTTATCTCTTGACATCACACTCGCTGAAATGTGAACTTACCTGTGACACCGGCAGGAAAAATCAGTATTTTGCAAGTTTGGTTGAGATACAAGCTAATCTAGCAGGTGTTTCCAAGCACAGGATGCATGAGAAAATACAATTGTGTAAATGTGCCCATTCCAACCCCAAATGACCAATTACTTGGATGCTGAAATTATACCCACTCTGTTTTCATCCTTCTTTGCAGAAAGAGGTTTTCTTTGCTGTACTTAAATTTGGATGAATACAAAGGCTATTGACAACAATCTGGTCTTGCTTCCCAACACCTAGGACAATGCTACAGCTGCTCTGGTGAAAAATTTGAGGATCAGAATGCCCCCACTTCCTCTTGCTAACATACAAAAGAATGGGACCAGGCACTACTTTTAGTGGCAGCCCTCTTCCCTGTAAAGCAAAAAATCTGTCTTCCTGTGAATCAAGTAGCAATATTTCTATACATATCTTGTGGGAATTGTTATCACCACCTCAGGAAATAAGATGTGCTAAAAACTTCTTGAGACAATACTTTTTGAAATGTGAGGATTGTCTGGAGGCTTCTGCAATCTGCCAAGTGTGAATCGGGTCCTTTGGATGATTGCCAGCCCCTCTGTCTTACAGAGTGGGGCTGAACACTCAGGAGGTGTTTAAAGAGGACATGTCTTCTGTTACAATGCAAATCTCCAAAACAGCAGGATCTACACAGCCTTAGAAATCCTTAAGGACTTCAAGGAAGTCAGCACAGCATGACTGGGGAACAGCGTGTTCTCTGATGTGTTTACAGGTTATGTGTGAAATTTGGACTCCAGAAATACAAGCAGCCTTCCTAAAATAAAATCTCTGGTTGCAGTTTCACTACATTTGTTCTTTGCTTCAGGTGTGCACAAGACACTGCATTCCAGATGGAAACAATTACTTGTGTAACAGGCACGATTCTTTGGGCAGGAGCTTATGGTGGAGCAGTTTATTATATCCTTTCCCTTAGTCATAGGTAATGGATTCGATCAAGAGGCAGTGAATCTTCGTATGGATTCCCTGAAAAATTGTCATAGAGAAGGCTACCTCCTACCTCCAAGTGCTATTTCTGAGGAGGAGCAGAGAGCCAAGTCCTTTGTGACACACCTACTCCATTTCTCCAAAGCTAGACTCCTAATTCCTAGCCCCTGTGTTTGAATAATAGCATAGCAGGGCTGTGTGCTCCCTGTAGGTTTTGGCTCCATGCACAAGGAGCTAGAATTCTTTTGAGGTCTTCTTTCTGGTACCCAGTTGCTGCAGGCCTTGCTCAGGGATGGCACCGATAATTTGTTTCCTGTTAAAAATGGTTTTATAAGTATCTGGCATTTTGAAACTCAAGATGTGAACAGCTAAATCAACTCTACAGAAACACACCTATAAGCGTATGGAAAAAAAATGGTAGAATGAAACTGCTCTTCAACTGCTCAAGTAGAGAGGTAACACATTTGAACGCCAGTAGTGAAGCAATATGACATCTGCAGTTTGCCTTCAGCAGCTGAGCAGCAGCAGCTTTTGTAGTGCCCATGTTGTTTTGATCTGTGTTGCAACCTCTTTTTCCTGCAGGATTGGATTGGAAATCAGCAGGGCTGTCAGTCTCCCTGCCTGCCCTGCAACGGCAGATGAGGTCTTGTGATGGTTTGCAGTCAGTTTGATTCACACTGAGGATGTGGTACCGCTGATTCAGCCTGCTAAAAGTGGCTGGGGGAGTAAGGAAACCGCAGTGAACGGGACTACACGGATGATTTGTACATGCTAATCAAAGCTCATACTTACTTTCCAGTCTACCTACCCTCTAAATGTCTTGCTTGGGGTTTTTTTTGGTTTGGTGGGTTTTGGTTGGTTGGTTGGTTGGGTTTTTTTTAAATTCCAAGTAGGGTACGATAATCAGCACGATTGGCACTCATCAGCCAACAATTTCAGCAGAGGGGTCAGTCAGTCAGTGTCTGACTTTCTCCTGGCCTTGCAGCTTGCTGCAATGCATAACCAGTGAATAACCTGTGCTGCTGTGGCCTGTTACTTCTCTCTTATGCAAACAGGTTGAGGCATCTGGCTTGTAATTACTTAAGGGCAATAAAGTTACTGATAGTGAGCAAGAACTGTACTTTTAGTAAATTAACTGGCCTAAAATTTCCAAGACCTTTGATCTGATTTCCCAGATGTTAGATAAAAGGTGAAGTGTCTACAACATTCATATCCTGTAAGAGATACAGAATTGTGATGGTTTTATAGCCCCTTTGCAGGACACTGCTATTGTGGTACAAAAACCCCGTTCCTTTGAATATTCAATTGTTTTTCCCTTTGACAAGCTTTCCAAGTTTCTGTTCTGTACTTTTGCTTCAGAAAGTCCTGCAAGTCACTGTCTTCACATACTGGTCCCTGTGTAAAAAATAATTTTTCATTGCTGTTTTTCCTCTCTAAGTCTACTTGGAATTTAAGCTTCACTCATGAACTACAGAGAATGGCAGAAGTTGAAGTATCAGGAAACATATTACAGAAAAGCATATGATTTATCTAAAGCATCAAAGAGAAAAGAGTTAAATCCAAGGGCAGGACTATATTTATATTTTCTTTAATATGATTTTCATACTTCGTAAATTAGGTCCCACTTGTCTCAGGACGCTTCTCCACTGTATCTGGATATGGCAAACTAACCCCTCGCTTCTGTCTCAGATTGCCCTAAATCCGATTTTGCCAAGTATCTTTTTACCTGTCTTGTTCTGATACTATACTTCTGTCCTTGATAAGCCTAGTACAATTTACATTTTTTAAGAGGCAGATGGAATTTCAGCAGTGGATTTAGAATATTTGATCATCAGAAATTAGCTTAGAATCATTGATCATTTCAGCAGAGAGAAGAAAACCACTTCAGATTGGGGTTCAACTTTTTCCTCTGTATTGCAGAAAGTGTAACCATGTATGTATATAAAGTGTTGGAAATACTAATTAAAATCATAAAGATATCTCCCATGCTTTTTCAATCTCATACACAAACCTGCAGAATCTGCTCCTGTAATTTTGAATTCCTTTGTGAGGATTTGCCATTCTAGTTCAGTATCAGATGCAGTCCTGTTGTTGGTTATGAAGGGGTATTACAATCCAGGGTACAGCCATCTTTTCCAAACAATCAGAGGGTCTTTTCTGTGTCAGTGATTGCCAGTAATTGCTATTGAATATATAAATGGGAGTATTTTCTCTTTTTTAATATATTGTATTAGACAAGAAGAAAGATATTAAGTTCACAAGTACATCTCTAAGGAAATGTACTTTTAAAGTAGCTAAAGTCACTTGTGCTTTGTCTCTCACACTGTATCTCTGATTTTGCAACAATGAAGGTGCCTGTCTATTGTGCCTTACCACTTAAATATTTATGAGTGGTGATCTCTACGTTGCTTATCATCGTGCATTTTCCATACAGCAGAGCAACTAAGCAATACTACAAAGCCAAGCTAATCTTCAGAGCCGGCTCTCCACATTTGCTGATCAATATGCATTGTCATTATAAGGGCTAAACCCTGCCTGAGGACACACACATGAAATGACTATTGAAATGACTTGTCTGTTCTGTCAATAGACAAGGAGTATGCATACATATGCTGGTAAAACAGGACAGGCTCCATGAGCCTTTTCATCCAAGTACTCCAAGGGTACTGAAAGTTAGTCTTTTGACCCTTTCCTTTGGTTAAAGAGAGTTACATTAATAACAATTGGAAGAATAACCACTGTTTGTTGCAGTGGACCTTATTCCAGAAACAACTACGCCTTCCTCTCACAAACTTTCTGTTTTCCCTGCCTTTTCTTTGTGGGAAGCCTTTTGTATATGGTGTGTTATGAGGTGGAAGATGACTGATGCTTCAGTCCTGTTCTCTCGAGCACTGGTTTGTGGCTGCTGTCATCTAGTCTCTAACATGGACTGTGCTGTGGCACTTCACCACAGAGAAATCACAGAAATGGCTGGGTCAGAGCAAGTGAAGTTCTTGGAAATTCAAAAAGGAGATTGAAAGATGAGACAGAACAAGTAAGAACGATTTCATGTTTTTTCATATTTTGCTTATAGTTGTTAATGTTTATTTTTATTCCTACTTATTATTGCTCTGGACCCAATGTGTAATCAGTCATATAATAGGATAAATTGATGTGCACTCACACAGAGTTATTTTTACTGAGGCATATGAACGTGTATAATTTTTGCTATATAAAGAATGCTAAATAACAGAGCTTTTTAGTATTAGAATATCCCCCCCCCCAGAATGTGCTAATGGCCAAACATATGCACACAGTTCTGGAGAAAACAAAGGAATACATAAGTCTTAAATACTAACAGCTGCTCTGTTCAGGCAGCAGCCACATGCTGGCCTGTTTTATAAAAATTAATTGGAAAGACTTCCACACAAAATAATCATGCTATTTGAATTTTTAAGAGCCAATTTAAAATGTTTTATTTTCAGAGGAATTACTTCCTCCAGAGTTCAGATGTATATTTGGTTATAAAAATACCTGCTCTGTATTGCCACACAGCATGAAATGTAAAGCCTAGAATGATTGCCAGAAATCTACCAGTTCTAGACCAGTCCTTTCTGAGGAGTCAGAACAAATTCATCTAGATCATAAAAGACAAAGCTTTGTCTGAAAGTCCTTAAAATACTTTGAGTATGGAGAGACTGCAGATTAATTTTTCCTCATGTTCTTGCTCCAGTGAACAATGAAAACAGTTAAATGCATCTTTGTTATAGAAGCAGGGGAATAATAGCAAATTAAGACAGGTGAGCCTAATGATTTTCTGGATGGAGGGTGAGATAGGTTGTCTTGCTCAAACTAGAGCATCTAAACATTATTTGTCCAACTTGACACCCTTGTTTCTGCATAATGGGATCTTGACTGGGGCTCTATTAATCATTCAATTTTTACAACAAGTAGCAAGACATTCACTTTGACCTTTCACAAGCAGGTCATAAATTTTTAACCTCTGATTATATTTGCTGATCTGCTTTGGAGGGGCCCTCCAGTTTTCCTGCATTTTTCATTTGTGCATGCAGCCACTTCATAGACCTGATACATTTGTGAAGCATTTTTTTCTATATACATGCACATGTATCTAAATATATGTATAGCATTTGCCAACAAATCATTTCCCGGATACTGGGGATGTCTTGGTAATTCAAGCTTACCGTGAGAAATGAGTTAAGCTATGGCAAACATATTAGCCTCAATAAACACCCTTTGTGTTAGTGCTTCCCCCAGTCCTTGTAATTTTCAATAATAAAAAATGCTTTAAGAACATACTTTGAAATGTTTGGAACGTAATAAAGATAATATATTGCTAAGGCTTATTTTTCCTTTACTATTTTAGCAGTAAATATTTTCTCATGTGTCAAGCAGCTTGGTGCATGAGACTATGTAAAGAACACTCGTCAGCAACATTTGTACTTTTCTTCTTCCATTTGAGACTTTTGACAGTATATATGTTTTATATGTAGTATCTTAACAGTTTTCATTAGGTTATTCTTCAGTCCTTCATTACAAAAATGGAATAGCCATTCAACAGAATTGAGTTGCAGGGGTTTTAATTAGGCCATGTTAGACATCATGTTTTGTTTTTCAGTTTTGAAATCTGCACTTCTTGCCCCTCTTCTTTTTCCTAGCCTGAGAGTGGGAAATCTTTTGTTTAAAGTTCTAGTGACAAAAGAGTCAGCAGACCCCACTGATGACACAGTTTTTTTAGTGACATGAAACACAAGATTATGTAGCCAGATTGCCCATATAATCATCTAGAGGAGACTAAGCAAAGCTATGTGGTCTAACTTTGCACTCTTTGCTTTGAAAGATAATCAGAACTTCATTGACCAGTAGTTGAAGTGAACAGAAAGGAAGGAATGAAAAAGGCCTGGTGGGCTGATAGTTGGGTACAACCCATGAAGGCAGAGGAGAACTCAGGAGGTTATGAAGTAGCCATGGCCCAGCCGTGAATCTCTTACTCCTGGCATTAGTAAAAGCTGCAAACAGTGAATTCTTGTGTAGATGTCCTTTTCGCCTGTTGTCATGTTTTCTGGATGCTTGGAGATGGGAGTACTACTTCAAGATCTAAGAAACAATCGTGACCTGACAGTCATACATCACTTACATATGAAGAAACTTGTCTCACCGGTGTTTTTCAGCAAGCCACTTGAGTTGTCTATGGATGGGTTCTCATATCTATTGATAAGGTTGTAATATCCAATAATTCTGTGCATTAACATTGGTGGCTGTTCTACTTCAACGCATTCAGTAGTCCACAACTGCCTCAGACTAAAGCAACTTGACTCTCTGTCACTGTCACACAGGATGTGTTCATTTGAGCAACTCTGTCAGCAGTGTACATGCCTACAAAGATGGTGAACTTCTTCCCTTGCATATACTTAGCTACTGATGTCTTTGTTCCCAGATATTTCAGTTCCTTATGTTTTGGGAGTTTAATCACTTCTCCTGGAACATAGTGCTCTATTCTTTACAAAACCCTTCTCTAAGGCTTGTACACATAGATGTGTCAACTGGCTTTTAAAAGAAGCAGTATGATCTGCAGCCTGTATCATAAGTCAGAAAAAAAGCCTAAAAGACATATTGAGAGACAGATGCTGCCTTAGATATCAAAGTTTTTATTTCTGGATACTAGCTTTTCATCTGTGAAACATGTGCTTTGGTCTGACAACTTTTGCTGCTCACTCAAGAAAACAACTAGTTGTAACATTTAATTTAGAGAACCACTTAATTTGAGACAAAAGTTATCGTGTCTATTTGTAGAAACCTAAAGTGCATTCGGGCAGCATGTATGTTTATATACACTCAGGTTACTGCACTGTCTGGAAGCAACAGCTAAATAGAGCCATGTGCTTAAATAATCTTCATTTTAGTCTTTGCCTTAATCTCTCGTTTCATAGTCATAAACATTATGGTAATGGGCTGTTAGTTGATACGAATGGAAGATTCTCCACATTTTGATTTGTAAAACTGTAAAGCAGACATCAAAAGTATACTTTTGTCATTTGGTGAGAATATTTTCTGTAGCCACCATTTAATTTAAAGAGAATTTAAGAGACTGGAAGCTGATTTTAAGTTTCCAGTCCTGTAATGAAATGAGGCAAATCCATGAATGTATGTGTTATCTCCTGGTACCTAATGGAATAAGCAGCATGAAGTTGAGTTCTTGTTCTCTAAAATAAGAAGTGATTTCTCTCTTTGCTTACCATTAGGTTTTCTATTTTTCCACTTGCTTCTGGGAGCTTGGGCCATTTATTTGGAATACATACTCTGTATGAATTGGTTTATTAAATGTTCCTATTTGGGCACTTGTTAATCAAGGTATGTGAATTAAGAAATACTATTGAGAATTATACATTCCTCGAAGGACTACCAGAATCCGTTCCCACTATGGGAAGTGGCAGCTCTGCAAGCAAAACGCTGCATTGCAGATAAAGGGAGATTTGGATTCTGAAAGCACTCCTGCCCTTAAGCAGCATGGTGCCTTTTAAAACCATAAAAGGCGGGTGACTTATTCTGTACTGATTCACAATTAATTGTTCTACCAATGTTCTACCATGTTTCACAAGCCTGAGAGCTATGTACTAGGCAGGCATCTTAAATTGGGTTGTGTAATTTTAGCCATTATGGGTTATGCACAGCAATAACCAGGAGGATACAGTGAGAAAAGCTGGACTTTTACTGCAGGCCATTTCTTCAGAGTTCATCTTCCAGGCATAGCACAAGGAGAAATCATGTATTTTCTCAGTACACTTTCCTGTTTTTCATTTCATTAGCATTTTTTCTCACATGGTTTTTTCTACTGCAGTTCATCCAGCAAGCATTCTTCTCTTTTTTCTTTCCATTCCTTTCATTTTAATAGCTCTCGCACTTGCCTATTTTTAGAGGGGTTGTAAGTACACAAGCACACATAAATACACCTTCTATTTCACATCTCTTTATTTCATATGCCTTTCACTTGGGGTTCAGCCTACGTTTTCTTCTTAGGTTCTCAAGCTTCAAAATGTACAAAGCACAGAAAAAAGTAGCTCATCATATGGATATCCCAGAAGCTAACCACGCTGTGTTTGGGTATCTCAGTACTGAAAAGGATGAGTGACAAAAGCATTTATAATGACAAATTTTCCCTGTAATTATAAGCAGGAGATTATTTCCTGTGGCTTGTTCCTTTCTTCACTAAGGCCTGCTGACAATACTGCACAATGGTATTTCTATAGTTAGGTTGTAAGGTGGTCTAATTATTCCTGAGGATCTAAAGTGTAATCAAGTGCTGCATCCATCTTCAGGGAATTAGTTCAGTGGATTTCTAGCTTGGATCCCAGAGCCAGGTTGACTGCTGCCCATATCCTTTTATGGTATGGGTTTAAGATGGTGTGTCATGTGTTTTTGTTTGGGGATAACTAACCTTCCTCCACTGATTATAGAAGGATAGATAACCAATTTTTCTTCAACTGAAGTTGTGACATGAGTAGCCATCTTATCCCACAAATGCTGTGGGTCTTACTGAAGTCAGGGAGGTGTCACATAGCAAGTACCAGTGCAACTGGCTATGTGCTACCAGACTCAAGTCTGTCTACCCATCTCATTTGCTTAAAATTATGTAGGTTCATATATTTTGTAACTTTCTGTGGGTCCAAATGAAAAATAATGAGTTTGCCTACCCTAATAGTAAAAGCCTTAACATTTTTGTCTGGATTTAGTGGTGGCATGTGCTCCTATAAGCACAGCTATGCCTGAAACGCAGATGCACATGACACTGTTACAGTGCTTGTCGGTGCCAGCCAGGATTGGTTTGTGCATTGCTATTACACGGTATTCACAAAAAAACTGCCCACTGAAACACAAGAGACTTCACTTTACCTACACAAAACCAAACTTTCATTTTCCAACAGGTCTCTGGGCATTAATAAGTTTTTGAAAACTGCATTTCTGTTTCCAAATGACTACTTGATGAAAACACTTTCTTCAATTTGTGTGAATTTTTTATAGCTGGGAATGCCTACCTACTATTTACACATACAAGTAAATCCAGTGGAAACATTGCAAATTATACCCAAGAATGTTATTTCAGACATGCACGGGAATTCCCTATCAGAGGTCATTATGTAGACTCTTACCTCAACAAAAGCCTTGATCAGGCAGCTGGGTCATACAATGAGCAAATGCAAAGAGCCACATGGAATAATTACTGTTGTCCAGGTTGTGAAGCCATTCCACTGAATTCCTGCTCCAGGCACAATGGTCCCTTTGATCACTCTCTTGGCCTTTCTTCTTCACCATGAACCTGACCCAGCTAAAGCTTGCCCTATTACACTTCATTTTAGCTTGCAGATAAATTAAAAGATACGATGCCAGAGGCTGAAATATAGGAATATGCAATGCAGTCTTTGGTTTCCCCCAAACTAAAATTTTGTTCTGTTTTGTAAATTACTCTAAACTGTGTTGCTTAGTTGCAGCCTTGAGCAGCTTCTATTTCATCTGTCTAGAAAATTTGACTGTATTATAGGAGAAATGAGGACACCTGTTCTAGGCAACAAAATGCTACCCATGACTTCATTGCCAGGAGAATCTACAACTGAAAAGACAGACATAGGATATATGTATTTACTTGACATGATAAGATTTTATTATATGCCCTTCTTAGGCCTGGAGTGGAAACTGTAGGGCAAATGTAAACTTCTTCATAGCTGCAGGGAGCAGAGAGGGCAGTATTTGCCTTAGCTAATTGCAGAGAGGCAAGGGTCAATCACAGAAAACAGCAGTCAGAAGCAACTCTCCAGAGCTCGGTTTCCTCAGATCTGAGAGAAAGAACTAGGAACAAAATCTGTTTATAGCCCCAGCTATGCTGGGATGCAGGCACAGATGTTTTGACTTGGGTCACTGCATCAAAAAAACTGCAGAAAGCAGTTTCCACTAGAAATTTATAGATCAGAGGAAGTTCATCCTATTCAAAGTTATATTAAAGGGTTTAAGCTCAGCTGCACAACTGTATTCATAAACAAAAAGGAGGCCAGTACTCAGTGCCTCTCAGAGATCCGTGTGTGAGAGGGCCCTCTGAGAGGAACAGAAGAATAGGCAGGAAGGGGTGTGCAAAGCTGTCTTATGACTAATTGCTGTTTGCAGCTGCAGATAGACACGTGCTTAATTATCTGCTATATGCATGCAAATTTGGTTGCTGTCACTAGAGTCCAGATGTTCCCTTCCATTATACTAAGTACAAGAAACAAAGGAAAAGGGACAGGGAGCAGAATAAAAAGGGACAGAGGTGGCAACTTCGTGCTGTTTTCCTTCCTGTCATATGTGCGGCCTGGTTGACCATTTTTCTGAACTCTGCACTGCACACAGATTTGTGGACTCACAGACTCAGCATCTGGTCACAAAAGAGGTGAAGCCTGAGAAAATCGTTTCCCCTCAGCTCCCCTCCCAGTGCAGCACTGGGGAAGGGGTGCGGGCAAGCACTCAGCCCCACAGCCCTCCCCTGGACTGAGAAGAGGTTAGGGCACCCAGGATGCTGCACAGGCACACCGGAGCAGCCCAGGAACGTGGTACTGAATCTTAGGTTCAAGGGAGCAGTGGCAGGGCTCCTTACTGGATCCAGGTACCCTAAAATTGTCCAGTCAAGCTGATAATCATCACAATTTCTTGCAGCTTCTCTCCTGCAGACATTTCTCTTGGCAGGGGGGCAAGTCCCTTCTGAGCAGTCCCAAGGCTTACAGGCTTACTTTTTCCTACATACCTTTTCTTCTCCAACTGTAAGGTCTTTTACTTGCTGTCCACCCTCTAGGCTAGCATCTGGTTTTTAGGCAATTTTTGTACTGATAAAACCCAGGGTTTTTTTTCACAGAAATGAATGTAACATTCTTCAATTCTTAATTTTAACTCTCAGCAGCAAAGTCCTTTTCCTAAAATCTGGGCATCTTAAAATCAATAAGCTATACAGACACAATTAGATCCTTTTCACGTATCTGCCCAAATCCAGGAACAATAAAGCAATGTTGATTTATACCTATCAACCACCTGGCCTTTATTCTATTTGATGGCATTCAGTGTCTCTTTGGATGATTTAACCTATTCATTCCATTTTAATTAAATAACAGTGATGATCATTAGAGGTTTTGCAATGTCTGTTTTGAATTAAATTTGTGCTGAGTATATACATCATGTTGATTCGTTTTATCTTTTGTGATAAATGCAATATGTGGATTTAGTGATCACATGTCTTTAGTGGCTCAGCTTTGGGAACATGACCTTCTTTTAACATGCCAATATCAAGTTATAAGAATCTGACTAAATAAAATTATCAGTCCAAAATTTGGTCCTACTCTTCTGCATCCAGGAATAATGGGTTTTCTTTTCTTTTAACCTGGTAAAGGCAGTGGATGACTCTGCAGTTACTTCTTGTTTTGAGTAGCATGGGAACGAGCTGAGTCTAGATGGGGTCTTTGGCATCCAGGTTGGCTGGCTCATGGCTCTTGTGTTCTGAGACCTCCCCGCAGCGCTGCCTTCACTGCTGACACTCATCAGGGAATCCAGTTTATCTGCATGGTCTCCTTGCTTCCACCCCTACTGCTGATGCAAATACCCTTTGTGCTTGTGTGAAGTTTCCATTTATGCATATTTGCATTAAAAGGGTTATCTTAGGTTTTCTGGAGACTGTGTTCTGCTCTTTATTGCACAACAAACAGATTCAATATGCAGTAACAATTCTCTATAAACCTTGGCAATATCTTAGAATAATTTTTTTATAAGCTGTATGTAAGATTACCTGCACATTTTAATAAGGTGTGTGAACCAAAGTCCTATGAACTGGTTCAATCTTTCCACTAAGACACTGAACTTTGGATCATGCCTACGTGTTTTCCTGCTCAGAGCGCTTTTAGCTTCTTTGCTACTTAGGTAACTATCCCCAGGGGTATGTCATTACTTTTGATTTAGCTGAGTACAGAAAAGGGAAAACTAGAATTTTATTACTGATCTGACACTTTGTCCTCAGGTAAATTGTATTAGTTGAAGCCCTTGACTTTGCTAGAGGAGTCAGTCCCTGGGTGTTATTACTGGCTCTCCAGATTTGTAGCATCAGGACAGCAATGCTGATCCTAAAAGTAATCAGAAGGATCTAGAATTAAGATTTATGGCAAGTGCTGTTACCTGACTATATAACTCCCCTGTTAAGTAACATCTCATGCTGATAGATTTTGGCCTATTATGTTATTAACACATTGTTAATTCAAACTGTGTCTGCAAGAGCTGGCTGGACAGCTGGCTGGATTTATTTCACAATCCTTTAAAATGTTTTTCTTTCTTATGTCTCCAGGCTTCAAAAAACAGATCTGAACAGTTCTTTCTGGATTGAAATTTTAAGAGTCTCCATCCATAATTATTTATAAATTACTGACATACCTATGAATCTAATTATTCATTCTTACCAATGCATAGTCCTCCTGTGCCAGGACTCTTAGACATAGGCACCCACACAATGGAGAAATCTGTTGTTGTTCCCAGTTTAAATATAACTGAACAGAGACAAAAGATCGTGATGCCAACTATCTCTGTTTTTGTTCTGTGTGATAATGCAGCAGTGCTCAATCTTTCCCAATGAGCAAGTGACACCTTAACAAAGAAATTGTTTCTCATAGACCACTTCAAGCATGCTTCACATTTGGAACAACCTGTAGGAAACACAGTAACTGGCTGAGGTGCAAAGTAACAAAAGGCGTGTGTTCAAAAAAGAAATTATTTCATCATCAGAAGTTGCCTCTTTGCAGCTTAGGCAATGAACAGCCTCTTGCAATTTTACAATGTCTGGGCCAGGATGTCTATGTTTCTGCCTTGCAGTCTTAATGCCTCCAGTGAAGCTGTAATATTGTATTCCCTTTAACATAAAGTAGTTCCTTTTGCCAGGGTTGTCCATTTAATGTATTTTTAGAAAATGCAGACAGATTTACAGAAGGCTGCACCATTGTGCCCTAAATTCCCTTACATCATTAGAGAAAAATGCAGGAGGGTTTTTTTTTTTTAAAAGAGGAAACCACAAAGAGGCAAAAAGCATGGCAAGAGTTCATTACAAAGCCATAATATATTTGTAGTGTTTTCACTACAACCACATTTTTCAGGCTATTTTATGAAGGGCAGAAATGAAACAGATGGGAGAAAATACACCAAGTAATCCACAGAGGATTCACAAAAGAGGCAAAGAGAAGGGAGAATGAACATGAAATGGGTCACAGGTGACCCGAAGTGGTTACAAAACCAGGGAAAGTTAATTCACCCAATTCATGTTGCTGCTAACAGAGTCAAAAGTCAATGGCTCTGTGTTTTATATGAAAGCTCCACAGTAACAAAAGCACAGACCTTCAGCCTCAAGTACAGAAAGACTGTTAAAAGTTTAATTGGAAGCTTTTATTATTAGAAACTTTAGTTACAGTATCATTTATAAGCAGTGAAAAGGAAATGTTTTCCTTTTGTATATATATGCATCTTTTTTCAAAAAAAAAAAAAAGTGTATTTTGGTGCCCTATGACCTATTTCATTTTATTTGCCATCAGTTCTCAGTATTAGGCTGTCTTTCAGCTCCCATTAATCTCTCCATGTTCTGTAGTTATAATAAATGGAAACTTACAGACCTTGGTGTCATCCAGTTCACATAACATGATCCTATTAAATCTAATCCAACTTAACTGGATGAGAACCCTTTGCCCTTGATACTTGTATAGATAAGAGAGAGATTTGACACTAAATACCATTGTGGTTTAGAGTAGAGTAGGAATCTGCTGTCCTCCTGTAACTCATTTAATATTCAGATGAGCTCTTTAACACAGTTAAAAGAGTGTGGGGTTTTTAGCCATGCACTCTCAACACAATATCTGACCTTTTTCATTAAACTTTTCAAAACCTTCATGGTGTACAAACCATATGGCAAAAATTTGCCAACAGATATTAATATATTCATTTCTTTGGTTATCACTTCTAATTTTAAGGTCAATGAAGCAAAATGCAGGTTCAGAAAGGATGACTGAAACAAAGGTTTTTCACCATTGAAAATATTAGTATTAATTACAGGCTTGAATAGCAAATAGTATAATGACTATAGAACAAAATGTTACAGGGAAATACTCCTGTAGGCGTATTTTATTCCAATTTGGGAATTGATAGATTTGGGGGGCCACCTGAAATGCTATAACCAAAGGAGGCAAATAATTCATGGAAGTTACTGTAAAGTGGCAACACTGATGATGAAACCCTTGGAGCTACTACTTCTAACACTTAAAAAAAAACATGACACAGTGTTTACCTAAGGCTAACATTGCTATTTATTCTTATAGTTTTATTCTCATCACACTTTATTTTAATGTAAGATCTATTTACTCTGGTCTGCTATGAAATGTACTGGGAGAATTGTGTATTTTGCCTTTAACAAGGATCTTTCCTGGTGAACCTGAAGAGGAGGAATCTTTATAATTGGAATTATGTTTACCATTCATGGCTGTAATACTTTAAAATTCAGGCTCTTGTTTACCAGAAGTTGCTTCCCATGTGAAAAAAAATCAGAATATTCTAAGCACAGAACAGAAAATGCATGAAATACTGTTCAGTGTCCATGTAGATTTCTCCAGTAATAAAAATCCTTCATTAACTGAAACAGGACAACTTCTTTCCTCATGCAAAGATCATCCTCTGGCTCTTCAGGATCAAAATGCTTTTTACTAAGTGTTCATCAACCTGATATAGATTTATCTATGTTAGAGTACAAAATCAGAAACTCTTAGTTGGCTTTTATTGGTTGTCCCAACAGTGTGTGACAGTCTGACTCTATGGAAGTAATATAATTGACAAAAAAAGGTGATGAAAACAAACAATCACAAAGAGCCTTAAAGTCAGAGAGACTTCTCTATTCTTTTTGTTATGCATTAGTATTACATTGGAATTAGTACTAATATCTTAGGTTTACCCCAGTCTTTATACATTTTTATTAATTTCTTCTTGTCAGCATTAAAACCATGTCTGATAGAAGAAAATCAAATGGAAGGGAATCGAAATCCAGGACTGGCTTCAGGCTGCGATGCAAAAATCTCTGCCGTGATTGCTTTTTCTGAGGGGGGAAGGGAAGAAGGAAAAAGCATTGTTTGTGATTAGAGAAAACCTGCTTCACAGACCACAGAGAGCAGTCTGAGGGGCATGAGATATGGAATGTTACTAGAGAACTGCATGATAAAATTTAACTGTTCTTCCTTTCTCCTTGTGGAAAATTTTAGTGTCAGCTAAGGCCAGTAAATCAATTGTATTTCCACAGTTTTGGTCACCTGAATATTTGAGAACCTACTTCAAAGGCAGGGAGCTTTACAGGTAGAAAGGATTCAGTTGTTGCTATCCAAAAAGGTGATTTCTGAACCCCATCACCTCCAGGCCGATGGCTACTTCTGTCCCATATGGCAGGTTGCTGTACAGGAGAATATGTTTCTGCAGAGTATCATCAGAGAGAGGGCCCTGCCATTATGTGCCAATCCTCTGCTCTCCCAGAGGCTTCAACTCCAGCATGCTTTCACTGCATCCCATTCCCTCCAAAACCAGCTTTACAGCTAGGAAACCTCTGCATGGACACAGATTTGCCTGTAAAACAGTTACCATAAAAGGGAAAGCAGCACAAGATTTGGTGTGAACAGCAGACACTTTTGCTGCCCTGCAATGCTGCAAAAAACCTGTAAAGCTGCAAAAATTTGACAAGGGATTAGTGACCAGAGTCAAAGGATTTCGATCTGGTATCTTCTATTAATCTAACTTGCACCTCATTTCAAATACACTGAGGACACATTGCTGCACCTAGAGCAAAAAGGAAGTGGAAAGTTAAGATCATTAGGTAGGAAGGAGGATTTGTTTGCATGCCTGTCTACATCAAGGACCAGCCTTACAAAAGGTTTTAACTTTGCAAAAAGGTTGGCATCAGGGAAAAAAAAACCCTATCAAAATGCTGATTCTAAATACCAGTAGAAGCAGCAGCCATGTCAAGTCTATTCAGTCCAGTTGTCTACTCAGGAGAATAATGCAAAGTGGGTTCCCTGGTGTTGTAGGTTGGG
>VYZS01091000.1:13798-41553 GCA_013400695.1 Neodrepanis coruscans | reverse complement strand
TTTAAATCATTTTTTTTAAATAACATTCCTTGTAATATGCTAAATTATTGAAGCAGAAGCCTTTCTAAAAGGAAATTCACATTTCCTGAAGCATCTTTTCCATTTGTTTTTTTTTTCGTTCTGTCTGTTCTTGGCTATTGGAAAGTCAGCACCACTGTTCTCTGCAGCCTTTTTGAAACTAAATCTATTCTTTGGCTTTCAGTGCAGCAGGTGGGATTGCAAACATAGCAGTGAAAGCTTACAATTTTATTTAGAGATCTCCCATTAGATAATGGGCCATGGTTATGACTAATAGGGTCATGTGGACATAACCTAGAGAAGGAAGGACAACAGACTGAGCAACACTGAAATTAAACTCGGATCCCCGCTCACATCTGTGGCAGTTCCTGGGCGAGTCAATAAATACTGCTGTGCTTCTGTTTCCTTATTCATAAAAGGAAATAATCATTATTCATTTCATTAAGAGAGCAAGGAGGTAACATCGACAACTACAGGGTGTTTAGAGACACACCAGCGATGTCCCAGAATATGAAAATTTCTCAGTCTTTTTCATATAACAAGGCTAGAGGCTGTTCCAAAATCTTGTTTAAAACATTTTTTCCCCCCTCAAAATAAGAATATTCACCTCTCTATGGGGTAGAAATGAATAAGCTCTTTTTCTGTTTACTTTTCAGTTCTTATTATAATTAGTATTAGTTCATGATACTATTATTGAAACAGAAAGTCTTCTTAAGGAAAAAAGGTGTCATAGAGTGCAGATTTCAGGCTTAATACCAAAAGTAATATGACAGCCTCTCCCATTAGCATTTTGCCTCCAAGCAGTATAGCTATGAGTCTGTGAGCTGATAGGAAGCCTTTCACACAGCCTTCAGAATCAGCCTTGGAGGATACACAAAATTACAATTCTTTCCTGTCATTGCTGTGTTGGTCACTAAAGTAAAAATAACTTCAAATTAGCAATGGTTAACAATTTGGAACGGAGAGTGAAGCTTTAGGTTAAGGTTTTTGTAGCTTGAGAACTCCCTTTGGAGTTAAAAAAGCTGCTGCTTAAGAATGGTATAATTTGAAGGGGAAAAGAAAGACATACTTCTGTTTGATGGAAAGCTGTGTTGCAAGAACTGCTTACATGATCTGCTCTTTCCTTAATGACCTCCAGCTCTTTTCCAAAAGATTTCTTCCAGGGGACTTCTTTCAAAAGCTGTTGTCCCCTTTACAAAATAAGTGTACTGAGGAGAATTTCACCTCTTTCCATTTTCATGGACTATGGGTGGCACCAATAACCTCTTTTTCACATGTTCTGTGAATTCAGTGGCTACATAGCTACTGAGTATGTTTCTTCACCCTCTGTTTCTGCTTTAGAAACATCCTGCTGTGTTGTGAGTTCCTTATGCAGCTGTAATGTGCTGGAAAAGAGGCATGGCAGTGGACAGAACTCTCATCATTTCTTCTGGACACTCATCCTGCCAGCAAAAAGTACGCCAGCCATCCTGGAATAAGAAAATTTAGAATGACTCTGATGGATGAAGCTGAAGCTATTGTATTTGGCCCTTCTACATATCCAAAAAGAAGTATAAAACCAGCCTAACTGAAGACAGGTCATGAAATACAAATGCACTCATCAGGCACATGATTTCACTCAACATTTTGGATAAGGGTTAGGGTTAGCCCTGTTACCTTCTCTAGGTCTTGCCATGCAGACCACAAAGACCATACAGGTTATCAGATACATGTAACTGAGTATCTAAGAACATGTATTGGTTGGGTGTGAAGAGAAATGGGTACTTTCATTTACAGGAACCAAGGTTCAGACTGATTTGGTACAGAACTTCCTGTAAATTAAGAGGTTATGCTACAAACCATCAGGGCAGTTTCATGGGACATCAGCTTCAACACAAAACAGACCCCAGAAGGTCCTCTTTGCCCCCATCCTCAGACTGAGAACTGATATGGGGGGCGGAGTAAGAAAATGTATTTATTTGCCTTTCCATTGGATTGTTTCCCTTATGGTGTTCCTCCTAAACATCAAGAAATATAGGAATTAAGGGGTGTTCCTCTAGGAAGGCAGCACTGCCAGCAGCCCTGAGGTGCCTTTACAGCAATGCCTGCAGTATGGGCAGACAACAGGAGGAGCTGGAAGGCACTATGCCACTAGAAAGCTATGACATTGTTGCCATTACTGAAACTTGGTGGGTCAAATCCCATGACTGAAGTGCGGCTATTGATGGCTAAAGGCTGATCAGAAGAGAAAGGAGAGGCAGAGGGATTGCCTTCTGCATCAAGAGTTGGATTGAGTGTGAAGAGCTGTCTTTGAAGAACAGCCTCTAGCAAATCCAAATCCTATGGGCAAGAATCAGAGACCGGGGAAACAAAGGGAACCTCATGGTCAGTGTCTGCTGCAGGCTACTTGATCAAGGAGAGCTTGTTGATGAAGCCTTTATGCCCCAGCTACAGGAGGCATCACATTCACAGGCTCTTGTCCTACTGGGAGACTTCAGCCACCCTAACATCTGCTGGGAAAGTAGCATGATGATCTGAAGGCAATCCAGGAGACTCCTGGAAAGCATGAGGGATAAATTCTTGAGCCAGGTAATAGACAGAATTCTGCCAGACAGAATTAATTACTGGATTTTTTGGTCACCCACAAAAACAAGGTAATTCGGGACATGAAGACTGAAAGCAGACTGGGCTGAAATGCTCATGCATTGATAGAGTTTTAGTCCTGAGTGACATGGTCAGGTAAGGAGTAAATTTAGGCCCCTGGCCTTTAAGAAAGCAAACTTCCAGCTCTTCAGGGAGCTGGTGAGATCCCCTAGGACAGGGAAGTATAGCAGAGCTGTCAGATCTAGAAGTCTTCCACAGAGCACAAAAGCTAGCAATGCCCAGGAGCAAGAAGTCAAGCAAGGAAGGACTGACCAGTGTGGCTGAGTAGGGACCTGTTGGTCAAACTAAAATGGAAAGAGATAAAGAGCAGTTGTGTAGGGATGGGGAAGCTGGAACTGAACCTGGCAAAGGATGCAAAGAATAACAGGAAGGGCATGTTAACCAGAAAAGAAGGGTCAAAGAAGATGCAGCCCCTCTGTTAAACAATGCGTGAAAACTAGTAGTGATGGATGAGGAGAAGGCTGAATTACTCAGCAACTTTTTACCTCAGTCTTCAATGGCAACCTCTTTCCCACACCTCCTGAGTTTGTGGAGAGCAGGGTGGGGACTGAGGGAGCAAAGTATCTCCCTCTGTAATAGAAGATCATGTTCATGATCAGCTGAGGAACCTGAGCATACATATATCTATGGGACCTGATGACATGCCTGGGGTCCTGAGGGAATTGGCTGATGTAGTTGCCAAGCCACTCTCCATGATATTTGAAAAGTCATGGCAGACAGGAAAAGTTTCAGATGACTGGAAAACGGGAAATATTGTACCTATCTCTGAACAGGGAAAAAGGAGGACCCTGGAAACTAATGACCTGTCAGCCTTAGCTCTGTGCCAGGGAAGAAAGATCATGGAACAGATCCTCCTTGAAGTTGTGCACAGGCACATGGGGGACAGGAAGGTGATTAGAGACAATCAAGCACAACTTCAGCAGGGATGAGTCCTGCCTGAACAACCCACTGGCTGTCTATGATGGAGTCACTACATCAGTGGACAAGGGAAGGGTTACAGATATCATTTATCTGGACTTCTGTAGAGCCTTTGACATGATCCCAAACAGCATCCTTCTCTCTAAATTGGAGAACAATAGATTTGATAAGTTAACTGTTAGATGGGTAAGATGCTGGTTGGAAGGTGACATCCAGAGAGGGGTGGTCAATGGCTCAGAGTCCCAATGGACATCAGTGACAAGTGGAGTCCCTCAGGGGTTCATACTGCGACCGGTGTTACTTAATATCATCATTAATAACACAGACAAAGAGATTGAGTGCACCCTCAGCAACTTTGCAGATGACATCAAGCTGAGTCGTGCTGTTGACACACCTGAGGGATGGGATGCCATCCAGAGGGACCTGGACAAGCTCAAGAAGAGGGCCCATGGGAACACGATGAAGTTTATTAAGGCCAAATGCAAGGTCCTGCTCCTGAGTAAGGGCCACCCCTGGTTTCAATCCAGATCTAAACAGATCAAGACCAGCCCTGCTGAGAAGGACTTGTGGACATGCTGGTTGTTGAGAGGCTGGACATGACCCAGCCATGTGTGCTCACAGCCCAGAAAGCCAGATGTGTCTTGGGTTGCATCCACAGCAGTGTGAGCATCAGGTCGAGGGAGGGGATTCTGCCCTTCTGCTCCACTCTGGTGAGACTCCATCTGGGGCACTGCATCCAGCTCTGGGGTCCTCAGGGCAGGAAGGACATTGAACTGCTGGAGTGAGCCCAGAGAAGGGCCCCAAAATATTAGAGGGATGAAGCACCTCTCCTCCAAGGAAAGGCTGAGAGATTTGGAATTGTTCAGCTTGAAAAAGAGAAGGTTTCAGGGTGACCTAATTGTGGCTTTCCAGTACCTGAAGAGAGCCTGTGGGAAAGATGAAGAGGGACTTTTTACAAGAGCATATAGTGAAAGGACAAGGGGGAATACCTTAAAACTGAAAGAGAGTAGGTTTAGATAAGAAAGAAGAAATTCTTTACCAGGCTGAATGGAGCTCTGAGCAACCTGGTCTGTCCCTGCTCATGGCATTGGGGTTAGAACTATATGATCTTTAAGGTCCTTTCCAACTCAAACCATTCTAGGACTCTGTGACCTGACTCACTAGCATTAAAGCAATATCAGCACAAAATAGTACCAATAAGCTGGTGGAGGTATGGTTATGTCCGTTTGAGGTTATTGCCACACAATCAGACACAAAAAATTTTAATTTTTTTAATTCTTTTTTTAAGTACATGTTTTCAGCCACTGAGTTCAAAACAGGGTCTCACAAAGGCTTACATCATCATAACCCAGATCACAATGAACTATGATCCTGGGGTTAGGCAGAGGTTAACTTCTTAAGCCAGTGTTATGGCTGAAACCAGTGTCTCATGGGAGCATGCCTTCACAAATGGCAATGATACCAGCAATACAAGCCTCCCAATGGGGCCTATGATATGGGCCAGGGACTGGATGTTACTGAAATGAGGGAATAAAAGAATGTCTGGTGTTAAATATTCAGTTTGACCATTTACTGAGAACCATGTTTTATCAGTGAATTTGCAAGTGTTAATTTGCCTTCCAAGACGTGATTTAAATCTCTGGAGGGAACTCCAATATATATTCAGGACAGCTATCCAAGCTCACTTGCAGAATTTAGAAGTCTCCTACCGAGAAATATGCCAGCAGATGCTTCCTGACATTTAATGCTAAACATGCTATAATGAGGCTATAAACAGACTTTCACTCCAAAACATATGAAGGAATAGCACAAGACCCCAGGGAGGGACAGCTCTGTGGGAACGGGTTTGTTGTTCCTGATTAGGATTCAGACAGCTCTCCCTGGTGTTGATAGTCCTGGTTTGATTTGTTCTAAGACATGTCAGATGTTTGTTGCACAGAGAGATTCCCTGATACTTTCACTATGATGGAATATTAAAAATAAGAGGTGTAAGTAAAGAAAGGGAGCCACAATCTGAGTCTAAAAGCAGCACATGATCGTGTAGTCACTACAGCCCACTGCTGTCATGAGAACTTCTGACCAAAGTTTACATTTTAACTTTTGCAATAGTGTGGTTGTCACCTTCCAGTCAATTTCAGGAAGATTCATGTGTATACTTCCCTTTGGCTGCTGTGAAAATACACAGTTTCTGAGCAGTTTGTTAGAATAACCATGACATAACCTTCAAAGCAACAATTTTTAAGGCTTCTGGAGAAACGGAGGTCTATCAGTCATGACAGAACACCTGAGGAGAAACCTTTTGGCTCTCTTATTAACAGTCTAATGTAGGGAACATTAAAAGAAAAGAGCTCTAAAAGGTGTGAGAGACATCTCTCAGCACAAGAACAGTAATAGAATAAAATCTGGCTCCCGTGTAGGTGAAACTCAGCCTCAGAAAGGCGTGAACTGCACGTTCAGACATGTTCTGGTACTTGTTTGAGGTAGGTCAAGGCTTGTGCAATGTACCTTCTCAGGTTCCTCTTATTTTTTTCTGTGATTGAAATTGATATCCTTAACATGATTCACAATTAACATCGTTAATGTGATCCGTAGGAAACATCGTTAAGGGACTTTGATCTGAACTGAACTTAACAACAGGATCGTAATTTAGAATTTGACCCTATGCACCTAACTGTGCAAACAAGCAAACAATCACAACAGGTGTTAAATTTGAATCTGTTTAACACACGTGAACTCTCACAACTGAAAATGTTTAAAATATTACTGCAAGTAGTTGCTGACATACCCCTATCTGGCATCATCCACCTTGAATCAGTCACGGAACTCTAAAACATTACAAAATACTTCCATTGAAGATATCACATATACAATCATAATAGTGTTCTCTAAGAGCAACATAATGCATACAATTCAAATCCCCCCACAAAAGCAGACTCAGACACACCAGTACCCATTAAAGCAGAGGAGAAATTTTTGGTGAAGGGTTCCTGAAAACATAAGGGCTGACATGTTTATGGTAAAGGATTTAAGTTAAAATAATCTCTCAGCATGACAGGCTCCTCAGTCTCCCTCTGTGGAACAAGCTATTAAGGATCATTTTCTGGCCCAGAATAAGTCAGAAATAAATCTACAATACTATGTGCTAGTTGGGGATTGGCGCTAGTTTTTGGATTTTCCCAGCCAGGTGGCTGACTCCAACCTCTAACATTAGGCAGTCACTGCCAAAGGCCCTCAGTGAAACTGAAATTCAGCGTCCAGCAGATGAGAATACTCTCACTGCTCAAATTCCCAAAATTTGCTTTACAGAAAATATTACATTGATTTTGGCTCTTCATTATTTGATCTGCCCCAAGAGGTGTCTGAAGGTGCCAAGACTCTGGAATAGATTTGGGGAGAAAAAATTAGGCAGGGCTTTTCACTTGTTCCCATGTTCTCAGCATGTGTCAAGTTTTCCATCTATTCGTGGGATAGTTTAAGGCAATATCACAGTCATACTTAGTAACTTCTGTTTAACCCAGCAATAATATTTAGGCTTTTGAAAAGTGGCATTTAACAAATAAGAACAAGAGAAATAATTTCAACAATGATACCCAAGTACAGTTTAAATTGTCAGGGGAGTAAGTTAAACAATGATGTTACCTTGTTAGCATTGTTTCCCTTTTTCCCTATGTGTTTTTGGAGTGCCTGAGTATATGTTCCTTGAACCCTGGGGACATCAAATGTTGAGACATGCAAATTCAAAACTGCTGTGAAGATGCCTCTGATGTCCCCCAGCTACAGAAATAAACTTTTGGTTTAGCTTTGCAGAATCATCAAACTTAACTGCTCTTCTCCTGTCTCCTCTTAAGAAAAGATAAAGGCTCGTTATAATAGGTGCCCTACTTACCTAAGGCTTTGATCTCTGACAACTGTCTGCTCACAGATTTCTGGAGGAGCCCCAGAATATGTGAATTTACAACCCAGTGAGCTGCTGTGCTTACCAAGAGGGCTGGCTTCAGTACCACGTCTGCGAGACTTCAAAGGGGAGAGGAAAGTTATTTTCTATTTATCGCTCCAATTTCCCTCTCCACTGCCTCTGGACACTGTCAGTCCTAGAAGATCATAGAATGACTTGGGTTGGATGTGACGTTTTTCGGGACAGGCTCTACACTGAACTTCTATGAACCATATCCAAGGAGAAATAAGATTGTGAGACATTTTGGTGGATTTTTTTAATTTCCTTGGAGGAGTCAGAGTGTGAAATACTAGCATTAGATATACTGGCTTTTGCTTCAGACACACAAACACACACTTCTCTTGGAAACAGCTACTAGAACCACTAGGCAAGACTGTGACTAAGCCAGTACTCTCCTGTAACCCCATGGGAAGGATGCTTAGACTGTGGCAGAGCATGGAGAGTATTTTGAGGGCTTGAATTCTGACCCCCTAATTTAACTGCAGCGACCAGTTCACGAAGATTATGTCTAAACTGGTCACCTGGGAGCCTTTCAAAAACATAAATTGTGGCTGCATACCAGTTCCTGCACTGCTGGGTCTTGCCCTTACATGTAATCTCTCCCTGCTGGTTCTCATGCCCTGCCCAGCAGAAACTGAGAAGAAACTTGTTCTTCGGGGACATTCCTGATGTACCCGTGGGCCAAGACATTGATCGGAACAACGAGGGGAAGATGGGGTCTTCCACGCATGCCACACACTTTGGGGACAGCTGGCACTCTGCTGTGCTGGAACAGGTTGCCTAGAGAAGCTGTGAAAGTGGGGTTGGAAAAAGGTGGTCTTTAAGGTCTTTTCCAACCCAAATCATCCTGTGATTCTTTGGTGACAGAGATGCGATTTCAATATTGCCGTCAGTTCTGGTGGTTGATTAAATGCTGAGCATTCAACACACAGATACACACTGTGATTGCACAGCCTGTGCCACCATTGCATGATGCCATGAAGAGGCAGAAAAATCAGCTTGATCAACAACATGAAAATTAACCAAAGTTTGGGTCATTCTTTTGTTAAAATAGCACTTAATGTTATTTTAACAATGACAATATGTAGTAAGGCTACAGTTTATTTAAAATACTTTTTTCCCAGCAACCATGTTTTTTCATTATTTTCATCATGTCTCATGAGCCTTTGTTCTGAGCTCTCTGTTAATGAACTCATTGTGCTATGTTGGAGCAGTATCCCTGCCAGACCTAGCTCCAAAGAAAAACAATGTGATTAACCTGGCAGGGCTTGTGGTTGGCTGGAGTGGCATTGGGCCAGCAAACCCACAATACGTGCAGGATCTCATCCCTTTATGTCTGCACAGCCCTGGATCGTGCAGTATCAGCCTTCCCAAGGTAGGGTCCTAACAGAGGCAAACCTTAAGCAAGTGATGAAGAATATTCCTGGCTGAAGGCCTATGTGCAGACCTGGACTCAGGCATGCTGGTGTAGCAGGTACATGGGAATTCTGCTTGTGCTGCCATGCTGTAGAAAAAATTAGGTTTGGCTTTCCTACTGTTTGACAGGAAAATTATTTTATCCTCACCACGTATTTGTGTCAGTGTTTCCGGCTCTGCAAAGTGCTCCATTACGTAGTTGCAAAACACCAGCTCCATGCAAAGGATGAACATGGAGGGACTACAGGACCCTGAAGACCTCCCAAGGCCTGAGTAGTCTGGTTAAGAAATCCATCCAAATAAAATCCATTTTCTGAATGTGAAAAGTTATGAAGGATATTAAAGCAAAATGTCTACTGGGAAGAAGTTTTGTTTTACAGATATATGGACCGGTGACATTTTTTTATTTGTTTCAGAACACTCCTGAAAAAGGAGAAACAAGAGAATTTGTGCCTAGGTTTCCTATGCTTTGATTGAACGCTCCGAGGAACAGGCTAGGTGTAAAAGAGAATGTAATAAGGGCTCATTCCACTAATTGACAAAAATACCTCAGTCCTCAGAGGGTTGACCTGCCATTTACCACAAGCAGGCACAGGATTAATTGAGAGGCTTCCCATGGGCAAAGCCTGTTCACTGAAAAAGCTTTACCTGGGACAGAGATGCTGGAGAGCTTGGAAAGATATCTGAAGCCATAAAGGGGATTTGGTGGAAACCCTCTGCATCACAAGTCAACATGACCTGAAAGAATATTGATCCCAAATACTTTAACCAGTGTGGCCTTGGGCATGGCCAAGATACTGTGTAGTTCAATAGCATCTTACATTATTTGCTGTTTGTTTTCGTATCTCATTGCTGTTTCCAAAAAATTGTTCTTGTGTCAGCCCATGATCTTTTCCTTTTGTGCTTCCAGCTGGAGGGGGAGGGTAAGAAAGTGGCAGCATAGTTTAATTTTTTTAAGGGACTACTCAATTGGAGATTACCACTCCTAAATCACAACATGCACTAACCAAATAGATAAGAAAAGGGAGGCTTTGAGCTACTTGTAAACCATGGAAGAGTGTGTAAGAACAATCTCTGGTGCTTCATGGGAAAAATAGGAGAAGGAAATTTAATTTTTTAATTTTAGTTTTTTTTCTAGCCAGTGGTTCGCTGAATTTGAGAGGGGTGGGATACAGCCTGATCCTTCAAGAACAGCATTCAAAGGAGGAATGTGAAGATGGTGAAGGGCCTTGAAGGGAAGCCTGTGAGGAGTGGCTGAGGGCACTTGGTCTGTTCAGCCTGAGGAGACGGAGGGGAGACCTCACTGCAGTTACAACTTCCTTGTGTGAGGAAGAGAAGGGGCAGGCAGTGATCTCTTGTCTGTGGTGAACAGTGACAGGGCTGAATGGGCTGAAATTGTGTCAAGAGAAGTTTACGTTATATATTACAAAAATGTTCTTCATCCAGAGGGTGGTTTGGCACTGGAACAGGCTTTTCAGGAAAGTGGGCATGGCACCAAAGCTCACAGAGTTCAATAAGTGTTTGAGTGACACTCTCAGGCACATGGTGTGATTCTTGGGGTCCTGTGCAGAGCTTAGAGTTGGATGTGGTGATCCTTGTGATCCCTTCAAACTCAGAATATTCTGTGATTCTGTGACCCGGCAATGGTTTGTTATCTGGCATTTCTTTCCTCTTTGTTCTGGACTGATTTGGTCCACGTGGGTTCATTTCAGCAACTAATGTTGTTTTTGGTAAACCTAGATGACCTCAGTCAAACTTCTCATCTTCTCTTGCTCTGAACACCTGACCATCTGTCACAAATATGTAATAAAGTAAAAAGCAGTGTCAAAGTAAATGTGTTAGAAAGCTAAACACTTCCCAACCATTAACCAACAGAACAAAACACCAACAGCTGATCTCCATTACTTAGAATTCTAGCAGCAAGATAAAGACTATTTTTTTGGAAGGGTTATCATATTCGTCCAAAGCTACTGAGCTCAATGCAGAGTTCACTGGGTGATGCACTGTGGCCTAGACGATATAGTAGATGATGAGAAATGATTTGCTGGTCCTTCCCTGACTCTAAACCTGTGGATGTTACACTGAGAATCATAGAATCACAGAATGACTTGGGTTGGAAGGGACCAACTCTCCTGGCATGGGCAGGGATGCTACACACTAGACCAGGTAGCTCAAAGCCCTGGCTAGCCAGGCCTTGAAACCTCCAGGGATGAGATGGTCTGCAGTCATTGTTGCTTTGGTGCAGTATTGGAAACGACCACAATAGTCTGCAGTGAACTGGGCAGATGGTGAGCTGGTAATCTGTGAGAACTGGTGTGCTCTTGTCTCATGAAGTTGATGGCCTTTATTAAAACTCATGCTAGCAATGTTTTCTGCCAAGTTGCACTTTTCTGTCAATCTCTAAAATGACACTACATGACTCAGATGAAATTCAAAAAATTGGCAAATTTCAGCAAAATGAATGATTGCTACAGTTTGTCCAGATGGCACAGGTGAATCCTGCAGAATTTTTCCATGTCAGAATCAAAAGATTGAATACAGGCAGAACTCACCTTGGACAAAAAAAATGTTATGACATACAAGAAAAAGCCAGTACATGACTTGTCAAGGGCAGAGAGGAAAAAGACTTCCCATGAAAAATGTATCAGTCTCCATATTGTTTGTTGTTATTTTTAGTGGAGAAAAGTATTTATTGGCATCACTACAGGCACAAAATTTCAAATTGCATATTTCTTACAGAGGTATCCTTTTATTGTGAAAGGGACCAAATCAGACTAGGGCAGGGAGTGATCACCCAAGGGCCATCATGATCCAATTATGCCAATTGTCAGGTGACTGCTGGGAAGCATATCTTGTACCTGAGGGCTTACAGCCATGGGAATCATTGCTCCTGCTGGAGCAGGAATGTAGAGACTGTTTGAACATAGGAGATTGTGAGTTGATCCAGTGGGAGAGGTTTGGTATTTTCACCTTGTGGTTGTCACCCTCATGTTTCTACTTCTTGAAGAATGCCCCCATACAAAAAAAATATTAAAAAAATAAAATACTGGTCTACAAACCAGTAAAGCAAAATTTCCTCTGGCAAAGATTTAGCTTTCATTTCCTTCATAACTCGTCAATTTCAGAGGATGGATTTGATAGCATGCAGCACTCCCTAAGTGACTGCCGTGGTTTTACCACAGATTTAGCAATTTTGGACAAGAGATTCCGAGAGAAGCCACAGACACACCCCAAAATGAAGAAAACACACAAATATCACAGTTTATTTTCGCGCACACACAAAACCCGACAAATAAAGTGCAACAAAACAGACAAATTAAGTTTCCCAGGGCCCGTGTTGGGATGAGGACGCTCTGGAAATAGTGCTGGTCTCTTTCTGGGGTCCCAGAGAGACGCCAGGGTAATTAGAGGGAGCACGTGGCCGATCTGAGGACCACCCTAGCAGTGCAAGCTTCCGCCCGGCTTTTGACTGAAGGAAAATCACTCAAGAAAATTAGAAACCGTGAGCGCCACCCTCCCTCCNCCACCAATGGCGGCCGCCGCCAGCGCAACACGCTCCCAGGCCAGCCATCGCCGCCGCCTGAGTGGCGCCCCACCTGTGCCCACACGCGGGCGGATGCCCGCGCCGGACACGGGGCGCCTGGGGCAGGATCGCACCGGCACGACCGTGTGCGCCTGGAACCATGGCAATGGCTGGGCAACCCTGGCGGCCGGCCCTTCCCGCGCCGCCGCGGGCAAGGAGCCGGCACCGCTGCTGCCGCCGTGGCTGTCACCGCGCCACCGCTTCCTCTGCCGCCGGGGGAAAAACCAGCCCCCACCATAGGGCTGCCACTGCCGCGGCCGCACCGCACCAAGCCATGCTTATGCCACTGCTGGTGCGGCGCCACCGCCAGGCTCCAGGCGTGCCCTCGCTCGGGGCCCGGGGCTTCCCCCGGCCACCCGGCGCTGTGCCCAAGAGGAGAGACGTGGCTCGGGCCGCCCTGGCTTGAGGACCATGCCCTCTGCCCCGGACCCCCCACAGTCCAGTGAGAGCTCATTGGATGCCGCCCGCCGGAGCGCACCCGCCGGGCCGCACTGGGGGCAGGCCCCGCTCCAATCCGCGGGGCTCCAAACGGGACTGAGCCGGGAAGGGGAGAAACGATTTCCATTCTCCGACCCACTACAGTGACTGAAGCCTTCACAATCTCCTTCATTTGGGGAATAATGGTGAGAGTTTAGTTAGTCTGGGCTCCAGCTGAAAGATGTTCTCCAGGAGTATTTTCTAGTTCCATTGTCTAGACTGGAATACAAGCTCTCCCCTACAGGAAAATATGCAGAGGTTGCTCATGCTGTGTTATCAGGGTTTGTCAGGGAAGATTGTCTTGAAGAGAACAGCTGTAATACAGTAGGTTCATATCCATCACTGACTGTTGTCTCCAACTTCAGCTGATGGCTGTTTTGTTACTTGGATACAAGAGGGGCAAGGAAGAAAATGCCCGAAAGATTTCACATCTGTAGTGTGTTGGGGGGGGTTGAAGACATCTGTATTTGTTGGAATGTTTCAAAATTGAACAAAAAAACCTCCCTGAAACATAGAGGATATTTATGTCTTCAAACTACACTCACAGACTCAGACACACACACAAATATGTACACAGGGGAATAAGCTATTGCTGCTGCCAAGGTTCGAAAGAAAACCTTGTTGCTATTGTGTGAGTTTATTGCATTTGTGATGGTCATCCTCAGAAAACTTCCTCCTTTGATAAAACAGATGACCTGACCTAGGCTTGACTCCAGGCGCATGAAAATAATTCCAAATAAGGATCTGCAGCCTGACAAGCTGCTGTGCTATAGGGAAGGATAATCTGACCATGTTTACCAGCAACTTAAATTAAAGGAGGCTTTTTGACTTTATCACCTCTTACAGCTGCCGAAGTGATACACCTTTCTGCACCTCTAACTGTGATTAAGAAGGAAGTAAATCAAATTAAATTGTATTTTCTGCTTCTAGAGTTACTGACAGACAAGGCTTATGTTCCTCAGTTTGCCAAACATCAGTGGGTAACGAGGAAAGAACATCTAAAGGGAGGGGTCAGAGGGGATAAGGAAAAAAAGTGCCTAGCAGGCACTGAGAGTGCTGCTTTCTCTGCAAAATTCAGTTAATTCAAATGTACCTCCCCACAGGTTCATTCGCAGAGTTGGTATTCTCACATTATCTGAATGATGGCAAATAAATGAAAATCCTTCTGGCTGACAGTTGTCATTACAGGAAAACAGCATCTCAGCAATTGGTGAATAGCTTCTATTAATAATGGTACTACCAGATGCGACAGCTGGCAGGTTTTGTCAGCACACAGTCACAGAGTTGATAGAAGGAGGTGTTATTCTGGATTTAGTTCCAATAAGCAGCAAAAATACTAGAAAGAACAACTTATAAAAGCAATATTGTCCAGTGAATAGTTATTTACAGTTTATACGTAAGGATAAGTGAAGGTCTTTGGTTTCTAAAACAGCAACAAAAGACTTCAGGAAACAAAATCAAGTGAAGGTAAATACATTTAAGAATGAGAAATTTGCAAAGGTTGTTGAAGTGCTGTGGTTCTGGCTTGCTCTCTCTCTCTCCTTATAAGTCATCATGGTTTCTTTAGATTTTGAGATTGCTGATATAAGACTGAAGGGTTTCCTTGGAATTCTCATCTCAGGACGGGCAGAGTGGATGTTTGTGGAGACTGTTGATTCTAAAGGCTGTATCATGGTCGTGGGTGACAGGGACAGGCTGCAAAGGAAGCCTGGGGTCCCTTCTGTGATATAGTCTTTGCCAGGAAACAGGTGGTCAAGCAAAATCCCACAAAAGAAGAACTTTGCCACATAGGGACCACACATAGGGAAAGAAACTGCCTGAAACAGAAAAGCAAGGAAATGCAATATGCTGAGCTACAATCACCAAAAAGTTCAGGGAGTTCAAACTCCCCTGGGAAAGGACCAGTTCTGTGTTGCACTTCTGGTAAAATGAGGAATTGGAGGCTTGGCAGAGAGGGTCTGTTCATCTGTGAATGTGGAGATTACGTGACTGGAGAATAGCATCCAAAACATATGCCATATCCAAATGACTTCTGACTTTTGCAGCTGACCTGAACAGCATCCAAGGCTTTAGGAAATGTCTTGAAGAATACTAAAAGGAAGGATAGAAGAAGAGACAAGATGTGATGTGAATTTGGCAGAGCTAGAATGTGCAGAACCAACCTGATCATGGCTCTGTTCATGATTTTCCAACTTTAACCTGTCCAAGGTGTACATTTGTGTAAGGTGGCCTCATTGCTTCTAAGATGACATGGGAACAGGGGCTGTTTGCAGGACTAAATGCATGATAGTAAGAGGCAGTCGGTATCTTCTGTGAAACAATTGAATTTTACCAGAGATTGTAAGTGGGCAAACTTAATTTCTAAGTACAAATCTGGCAGTTTAAATCTAGGTGGACTCAAAATAACCCTATTAGATAAATTGTCAAAGAGGAACTCCTGATAAAACTGGAAGATACAGAGGCTGGTGAAAGTACTGTGAGGTGACCTAATGGAAATGGGCTGAGAAGTACAAGAAGTTCACAAAGGCAGGGACTGATAATAAGAAGTACTTCTTAAAGCTAGAGGAAAGTGATACCGGAGTGACTGTACATTAGAGAAACACAGAAAAATTTTGCACATATGACTGGAGTGGAGAGCACTGCTTAAGAGCAAAAACCCATCTCTTGTCTGATGTAGCAGAACAAAGTTTAGTAGAGATGGCAATGTTATCCAAGCAGTAGGAGACTTTACCACAATAAACAACACTGGTGCAAGATCAATTATTTCTAGGTTGTCCATAAATCACAGGCAGCAATTGAGAAGATAAACAATCAGAAAACTGAGGTCTTGAAAAAAATCCTCTGGCATCAACAGCCTGATTTAAAAGAGGAGTCTGTGGGATTACATTCCACAACCCCTAGGGAGAGCTCAGACATACAGTGTATGTTCCACCAAGAATTAGGGAATATTGTCAGTCTCATTAGCCTATTGCAAATGTTCACAGACCCACATCCAGAATTTTCTCTAGAAGGGAGGAAATAAGAGTGTAAAGCAGAAAAAGAGGAAGATGACGTGTTTGGAGGAAATCCCTGACCTCCTCCACTGCAACTACACTGCCTACTCCCTCTCTGCTGCAACCCAGAAACAGGGAAACTGAATCCCATGCTTGAAGTGCCTCGGCCTTCTCAGTCTGTGCGAGTCACTTCCCCAGACCCTCCCATGTCTTCTCCTAGTCTATTGTCTCCATCCATCGACTTGCTAATTTCCTCCAGGAAGGCTGATAAATCATCCTTCCCACTCCTGCCCTTGAGTCTCTGCTCTCGCCCTTCACACACCCAGAAACACAACATCCTTTTCCATAAGGACCTTTCATCCCCATCATATGCTCACAAGCACACATCATCCCTTTAAGTACAATTATCTCACTCCTACAGCAAATTTTTCTGAGGGTGTCACATTCCTGATTTGACCACAGCTTTAAATGGTGATTTCCTAAAGATCAGAAAGTCTCTAAAGTGCAAAAGCCAGGATTGCTTTCCTTCTCTCTGTTCTTCCAAAGTCATACAATATTTTAAAATAAAGTCTAGAAATAAAGGGATTTTTGAAAGGTCTCAACCATCCACCAAATCTTTTTTTATTCTCAGGTCGACTTCCCAAGTTGCAGCAACCTCTTGAATTCTCCCTTTGGGATCCTACAAAATGTCTCTGTATCAACAGAAAGGTCTTGCAGCATGTCTCCTCCTCTGAGCAGCCTGCCAGCATCTTCTGCTGGCAGCCTGGAAGCCTTTTTTGTACTACCATTGCTCTTAAGATTAGCAGCAAACTGTTACCCTCATAAGGCTTTTTTTCTTCTGGAAGTTGGTCTACATTTTGAATGCTGGATGCTGTTCTGGTCCTCATATTCCTGGTTCTCACAGCTCAGAAGTGATCCACTTAAATGAGAAAAGTTCAAAGAAGAGCAGAGATTATCAGAGGTTTGGGGAAAATGAATAAACAGGGACACTGTCACCCCCAAAGAGCAATGGCTGGGGTCTACAGTATTTCCATCGCCCAGGAATGAGTGGATAGGACCAGCACTTTTGCATCTCTGTGAAAAGCGAATGGAGGGCATCAAATTAGTTTGTTGGAAACAGGTTCAAAACAAAAGAAGATAGACCTTATTCAAGAATATGTAAACCTACAGAACTGCTTCTTAGGGACTTG
This sequence comes from Neodrepanis coruscans, assembly GCA_013400695.1. NCBI lineage: Eukaryota > Metazoa > Chordata > Aves > Passeriformes > Philepittidae > Neodrepanis > Neodrepanis coruscans. The sequence continues at coordinate 24,360 of VYZS01091000.1, read as the reverse complement.
AAGCAGGATAAGAGGAGAATAGTTTAGAATTTGTTAAAAGATAAATCATGAGTCAGGAACATCTCCCAAGGTAAAAACTGCTAGCACCGTCAAAAGCATCAGAAGGAAGCATCATTAGTTTACTATGTTCTTATTCTTCTCTGGACAGCTGATTGTAGTCACTCTTGGAGGCAAGATTTGGATGAGAAGGACTCAGTCTGAAACCAGCCTGCTGTTCCCACAGACCGCCCAGAGAAAGGTCCTGGGCAAGAGCAGTCAGACCAGCAGCAGAATTCACTGGCTTGCCTCCAATATCCAGCTGATTTCTCACCTCCCTCCTGTCCTGCCATAAATTAGCCCTGCCATCGCTGCATTCTACAGATGACTCCTGGATGGGACAGAGGGCACCTTACCCCTCCCTGCTGCTTGTCACCTTTGCCACAATATTCTTGAAATGGTCTTTTTCAACTCAGCATATAGATATTTATCAAATAAATATTCTATTTATTCATTTATTTAGTAATACATGTATTTGATAAATACAGTGAATATCCTATATCCACGTGTCATTTTGAGGAGTATTAAGACAGAGTGAAGAATGGCAGTGTGCACAGCACAGTATTGTTGCCATATGTACAAGCAGAAGCCTGAGTGTTTGTGGCTTGGGTCTGCAAGATTTTTTCAGGCAGAAAAAAAAAAATTCAAAGCATTGCAATGACTGTAAACCCAAGAAATGAGGCATGATGGACAGACAGTTTTAGACAATCACATTAAAAAGCAGTGCTTGTGGAAACTGATTCTGTGGTTAAAAAGTTCACAAACCTAGATGGCAGAAGTGCTGGGCCAGTGGATAACCAATACCTTTGGGAGCCATGGGGTCCTGGCTCTGTTGTAACAGCCAGACCTCTTGCCCTGCCCAGATCTTTTCCCCACAGTTGCAGAGAGCACTTTCCCTTTGAATCGCTCTTCATTGGTTTCTCTTCACTGCAGCACTTGCTGAAGTGATGGCTGGCAGGCAAACCAGTGGGTGAGAAACCTTTGAACCATCTAACTAGGAAATGAAGGGGGGCTTTAAAGTCGTGCTCTAATCAATGTCTCACATAGGGTATGTCATCAAATTCAGCAACTTTCCTTGATGAAGCCAGGACTTCAAGTTGCATTTGAATTAGCGGAGTTACAAGCATTAGAACTGTAGAACCATAGAATCATTTAGGTCAGAAAAAACCTCTAAGCACATCAAGTCCAACTATTAACCTAGCACTGCCATGTCCTCAGGTGCCAAATCAGCGCAACTTTTAAAACGAATGGTGACTCCACACCTTCCCTGGACAGCCTGTTCCAGTGCTTGACAACCCTTTTGGTGAAGAATTTTTTTCTAAACCTTCCCTGGGGAAACCTGAAACTTTTTCCTTTCATTCTGTCACTTGTTACAGGGAGAAGAGCCCTATCTCCATCTTACTACAGCCTCCTTTCAGATGGTTGTAGAGAATGGAAAGTTTACCTCGAGCCTCCTTTTCTCCAGGCTAGACATCTCCAGCTTCCTTGGTATCTCTTCATATGACTTGTGCTCCAGACCCTTCCTCAGCTCCTTTGTCCTCTCTGGACTCACTTCAGCACCTCAGTGTCTTTCCTGCAGCAAATGGCCCAAAACACGACCCAGGATTTGAGTGAGGCCTCACCAGTCCACAGCAACAGGTGGACTGACATCAGTCACTGTCCCAGTCCTGCTGGCCACAATATTGCTGATACAGGCCATGATGCAATTTGCCTTCTTGCCCACTTCGGAACACCCTGGCTCATGTCCAGCCACTGCTGAANGCCTGTTCCAGTGCTTGACAACCCTTTTGGTGAAGAATTTTTTTCTAAACCTTCCCTGGGGAAACCTGAAACTTTTTCCTTTCATTCTGTCACTTGTTACAGGGAGAAGAGCCCTATCTCCATCTTACTACAGCCTCCTTTCAGATGGTTGTAGAGAATGGAAAGTTTACCTCGAGCCTCCTTTTCTCCAGGCTAGACATCTCCAGCTTCCTTGGTATCTCTTCATATGACTTGTGCTCCAGACCCTTCCTCAGCTCCTTTGTCCTCTCTGGACTCACTTCAGCACCTCAGTGTCTTTCCTGCAGCAAATGGCCCAAAACACGACCCAGGATTTGAGTGAGGCCTCACCAGTCCACAGCAACAGGTGGACTGACATCAGTCACTGTCCCAGTCCTGCTGGCCACAATATTGCTGATACAGGCCATGATGCAATTTGCCTTCTTGCCCACTTCGGAACACCCTGGCTCATGTCCAGCCACTGCTGAACAGCACCACCAGGTCCTTTTCCACTGAGTAGCTTTCCAAACACTCTTCATCCAGCCTGTATCTCTGCTGGGGGTTCTTGTGACCCAGGTGCAGGACCTGGCACTTGACCTTATTGAACTTACACAACTGGCCTCAGCCCATCAATCCAGCCTGTCCAGATCCCTCTGCAGAGCCTTCCTGCCCTCCAGCAGACAGACGCTCCCACCCAGCTTGGTGTCATCAAGTGAACTGACTGAGGGTGCCCTTGACTCTCTCACCCAGATCATCAATAAAGAAATTAAACAGGTCTGGACGCAACACTGATCCCTGGAGGCCACTGCTGGTGACCAGCCTCCAACAGGATGTCGCACTATTCACCACCACTCTCTGGGCCCAGTCATCCAGCACGTTTTTACTCTGTGAACAGTGCACCTGTCTAAGCCATAAGCAGGCAGTTGATCCAGGAAAGTACTGTAGTAGGCAGAGCCAAAAGCTTTGTCCAAGTAGACAACATCCACAGCCTTTCCCTCATCGACTTAGCAGATCACCTTGTCACAGAAGGAGATCAGATCAGTCAAGCAGGACCTGCCTTGCCTAAACCCTTGCTGGTTGTCCTCTATGTGCCACAGGATGGCACTCAAGGTTATCTGCTCTGTCATCTTCCATAGCACTGAAGTCAGGCTGCCAGGTCTGTTAGTTCCCTGGATCTTTCTTCTGACCCTCCTAGTAGATGTGCATCATGTTTGCCAACCTTCAGTCAGCTGGGGCCTCCCTGGTGAGCCAGGACTGCTGGTAAATGATGGAAAGTGGCTTGTTGAGCACTTCCCCCAGCTCCCTCAGTGTCCTTGGGTGGATCCCATCTGGCCCCATAGGCCTGTGTATGTCTGAGTGGTGTAGCAGGCTGCTGACCAGTTCCCTTTGGTTCATGCGGGCTTCATTCTGCCCCCCATCCCTGTCATCCAGCTCAGGAGCCTAGGTACCCTGCGAGTAGCTGGGCTTGCTATTATAGACTGATGCAAAGAAGGCATTAAGTAAGTCAGTCTTTCCCTTATCCTTTGTCATTATGTTTCCCACCACATTAAACAAAGGCTGGAGATGGTCCTTGGCCCTCATTTTGTTGCTGATGTATTTAGAGAAAAAGTTTTTATTTGTCTTTTATAGCAGTAGCCAGATTAAGTTCTAGCTGGGTTTTGGCCCTTCCAATATTCTCCCTGCCTAATCCCACAACATCCTTGTAATTCTCCCAAGTTGTTCTTTCTTCCACAGGTCTTCTTTCTTCTCCAAGTTCCAGATAAAGTTCAGCCAGGCCAGTGTTCTTCCCCACTCATCTTTCATCGCATGGGGATCCCCTGCTCCTCTGCCTTTAAGATTTACTTCTTAAAGAATATCCAGCCTTCCTGGATTCCTTTTATCCTTTGGGACTGCCTCTCAAGGGTTCCTGAGCATATGTTACCCAAGGAAAAAAAAAGTCATCTCAGATCACAAAAAATCAGACCCATGTTATCATGAAATATGAGCCTCTGAGATATTTGACCCTATCTGCTGGAAACTGGCAGAATCCTCAAAAAAAATGAAGAGGGAGAGCAGTTTACTTGACATCAACAAAGCTTCTTTTTTTCATCTCTTGTCAATACAATCTACACAGTATTAATACTCATATGAGGCTGAAATAATTATTTTTCTTCACATTTTATCTGTAAAGTATATGACTGCCTGTCTGCGTTTTTCCATTCAGCATCTTCAGAAGACTACCTGAGTACAAAGGAAATGTGACTTAAAGGCCAGACAGAATTAAAAAAAAAAGTAAACTATTCTGTATTATTTTCTGTGATGTCTCAGTGTTTTCAGAAGCCATGGACTTCAGGAAAAGATGTCCCAGACAGAGGCAACATGGAGGAGGGGGGAACTTGCTGAGCATCTACTGCACTGAAGAAATCCATGCACTACCACAGATTTACAAAGATGCATTAGTGATTCTGCCCTCTGTGATTTAGCAAACCCAACTATAGTTACACTTGAGCAGACAACACCAAATGCTGCTAAAAGAGTTTATTAAAGACCATACTAACAGTTCTCATAACAATGGCACGTACAATGATTCAAAATCATGACAAATAGCGTGGAGTTTAGAAGAGTATTATTATAACACACCATGGACAAGAACAAAGCAGATGTGCTGTCTCAGAACTCTACAAGCAGGCCCATGAAATACAGAAGTCACATCATACAGCTGTACAGGTATCAGAGAAAATAGAAAGGAAAAAAAAAAGTCATTCAATTGCAGTCCTTGAATTTATTGACAGTATTACAGTACTTTATGGGCAAGGACTGGCTTGTTCCAGCTGCACTTTCCAGAGCACAAGGGCAGCTGGAAAAGCAAAAATATCCCCAATAAAAACCCTCCAACGAACATACCTCAGGTGCAATCACCACTCCAGGCCTTCCTGCTTACAAATTTTCAGTCAGAAATTCTGACCTCCCTGCAATTACTTTGCTCAGGACAGTGTTTTGTTTTGCAAGAAAACAAAAGCAGGATGTTTCGTTAAGACAGTGCAAAAATATTTCAATGGTATCGTAAGATTAATGACAATCAGCATGGATCAATTACAGCACGGCCAACAGCATCTTCAAGATCAGAATTGAACAAACGTGCTGCCCCTTGACCAGCACCCCAGACTGAGGGCTTGCACAGGGGAGGCTTCTTCCTCTCTCCCAGGCAAGCCATCATTTCTGGGCTCATAGTGAGGAATGGTCTTAGCTACTCCAGGGTAACAAAATGCTACAGAAAGCCTGCAAGTATTAAATTATCCAATCCTCTGTCAAAAACTAACAAAAGAATATTGAAGTGGAAAAAGTACATAGCAGCCACGCAATTTGTCATGGCTCTAATTCTACGATTCTAGCGCTGATCCCTTCCTTACCGTGTCGGTCACGGCAGCCAAAGCGTGCCTTGTGGAGTTGAGCAGCTTACAGCACCCCCATGGCGACACGGGATTCCCAGCAGCACGTGGGGATTTATATTCTCCAAGACACACTATCTAGTTACAAGGACAGGGCAGCTGCAGCCTGCTTCTGGTCTGTTGCCTTTGCAGCTTTTGGCTACAAGATCTTAGGCCCCTCTGGGTTTGTCCCCCTGGTCTCACCCATGCTCACTGGACATACATTTGTCCAGTGTGCGTCTTCAGAGCAATCTGCAACTTCCCTTTAAAGCAGATGTTGAGGTTTCTGCATATCATGTTGGCATGATCTGTGTCAGAAGATCCCCAGGCAGCTCCACAGTACATGAATTCAATGAGAGATAACTGTGCTTTGTCAAACCCCCAAATCATCTCCTCCCAATTTCCACACAGTTGTGTGTTTGTATCATAGTGTGATTATGTAGAACCTTTTTAATGCCTGCCAACTTCAGAGGATAAAATCACAGTGCTGCATATCAACAAAACCCAGCAACTCCAGCCTCCAATATAAAATAATTTATATACACAAAGCAGAATTTGCATCTTAAATAAGAAGAGATTGTCTCATTCTCTATGGTGTCTTACCCAGCTACTAAAAAATAAATAATTCACATCAGATTGATGGATTTGTTTCCTATACAGCACACGTGCGCTATCGGAGCTGACAAAGACAACATGAAAAAAACCTTTTGCAATTAATAAAAGAGAATTGTTGAACACTTGCACATATTGGCACAAGGCAGAAGAGAAAAGGGAACATTACACAGCTTCAGGTGCCTTCCTCTGTGGAGCGGGACTCAGATTTCAATTTTACAAATTCTCTGGCAACTTCATCATTGGTTCTCTGAGAGAGAATCCTCAGGATTGTAAGTCCAGTCTCATCCATGTGAATCCTGCGCCCGAGGGGGCACCAACAAGCACAGCTTCCTTTGTCTGCTATGTCTCTGAGCTGCATCACTGCTATCCCCAGTACCCGGTCCTCCCGAGCAAAGCAGTAATCTTTCACACAGACTTGGAGCTCGTAGGCATCGGGGCCATCTTCGTTCCCCAGGATGCTGAAAAACACACACAAATTACAGCTTATAAAGTGTATAAATTTGTCTGCAAAAATAAAGGTGTCAGCAGTTGAGTACAGTACTCTGATAAGCCACAAGAAATTACTTTCTACGGAAGACCCTGGGAGAGGTAAAACCTATAGCATATGGGCATTTTTGCTGATTTACAGCAGATAAGACAATCTGGCTACTTAAAAAAAAAGCGAACAACATTTATGAAGTTGCCTTTGCATCTTGTGTGTGTATGTGTATGTGTATGTGTGAAATGAGAGGAGTGGGAAACATTAAAGCCACGCTCATAGATTTTCAACTCTGAAGACTTTAAATATTTCTGCTTCTGTTAAGGATCACTTCATTTCAGAATTACTATTTTAATTAGATGAAGTCTTTGCTAAAGATTCAGATCCTTCCATTAAAGCAAAATCTAATAAACATAAATCCCCAACCCTTCTGATGTTTTTAAAATTAAAAGAATAAAAGGAAAAAAATTTCTTCTCTTAGAGGAAGAACAGAATGGGAACATTATATGAACAGTCCCTCTCCCCCAGACGTTTACAGTGTTTTGCTGGTAAACTCTGCTCCTGTCTCATTTTTACATGTACAGCTGAGTGAGCACTAGCCTGCAGCTCCTTTTGTTAAGCTTTCAGAGAAGGAATACGTCCTTGTAATAACAAAAGAAAGCCGAATAAGAGAAGATCAATACTCAATGTAGAGAAACACTGCAATTTTAACAATACAACTTACTACCAGTTCCAAGAGCTGTAACCTTGGAAACAAGTTCAGAAAGCATTTCCCACAGGTCAAGTTGGGATAAAAACACACATTAAGACTAAGAGTACGAAAATATGTAATGAACTTCTAGCCTTGACTCTACCAATAAAAGATGCAAAGTTCATTAAAATGACAGAGCACAGCAAAATATGTTCATAGGACAGACAATCCATTTCGGAAGGTAGCTAAAGGACTCTGGTGGTATACAACAGATCTCAGCATCCCAGCTGCAGCAAACACACCCATAATCTAGCTTTTCTGCCAAGAAATCAGAGACAGAGCCAAGCTACTGGTTCACATACTCTTCTGGGCCCTGAGCAGTGTTTGTGGACACTGGAAAACTCTATCTTGTCCTCTGCATCTGCACTTGCCATGCTGAACCCCCGGGCTATTTTTCACACTTACAAGTGAAAGGTTTCGTTGTATTTTGGAGCCCAGTTGTTGCTCTTTGACTTGGTTGTGAACTTCCTCTTCTTGTCGCTCTGATGGGGCCCAATCATGGTGATTTCAACAAATGGGCGGAACATGCCAGACGTCTGCCACTTCAGGTCGTTGGCTGCCACAACTGGAAAAGAGAGTCATCATCAGTTCCCATTGCTCTGGACACCTTTCCACTGCCCTGCTTTCAGTTTCTTTTTTTCAGGGGACAAAGTCTAACTCAAGACACGAGAGTGTAACAACACACATGGTCAGGACATATGCTTTTTTTGATCTCATTTAAGGTCTGTGAAGGGAATTTAATGTTTGGGACAGCACATAGCTTCTGCTATATGAATTGTTAAGAAAATAGCCCAAGAAAAGAGGCATTCCTGTAATTTGGGACAGGTTGCCTTGACAGTTCAGTACTTACATTTATATTATGTGTGGGAAAAAAAAAAAGGGCATTTTGGAGGCTGATATTAAGGTCTCTGTTGAAAAGAAAAATGAGACTGCAGGTAAGATAAACAAGGTCCATAAGCTGTGGGTGAATCCAGAATCCAGAATTATTAGATTTCTAATTCTCTTTCTCTCTCAGGTCACTACAGGGAACAGAAAGAAAACAGCTCTGAAAATCAGCTTTTGCACTGCAATATAGACTTAGCCAGAAGAGAGGCCTGAAGAGCTGTTTATGTAAATCTTTAGAGGAAATTAAAGTAGTTAAATTTGCTGTATTCAAGCATAGGAGATGAAGAGGAAGAGGAAGCCTGGAATGAATCACTACTTCGGCTATTTTCAGAGCTGCTCTTCAGGGACCAATGTGGCCTTCAGGACAGGGGGGGAGAGGAGCCTCTGAACTCTTACTGGCTCTGTGATCTCCGGGTATACACTGAGCAGTTTCACAACATCACCCTGTCACGCTGCCCCATTCTCTGCAGCACAGACTAAACTGTGGCGTGTGGTGAGAGCCATCATCTGATTTTGGTTTACTGCTTTTACCATTGCCAATAAACAGCAGGCCTGTACACTGCCATGGCACCGGCTTGACAAGCTCATCCGCTGTTTCTCCACATGTTCCTGATGTGAAACAGAGAAAACAGCTCTGGATTCAGATCCCACGAGCTAACACAGAAATATCATGGCTGCCAACTGGAGATCTGCCTTGACCAGTCACAGAGCCTGAGCAGTATCAAAGTATGTTTTGTCTTTGCCATACCTTTCACCGTGACCTTGTGTTCACCAGTCCCTGGGTGCGTGTACAGGTCGATCTGTATGGACACTTCACCCACAGGGTCATCCACACCAGAACCTGTTGGAAGAAAATTGACACCCCCCGCCCATGAACACATGGATTACTGTTTATTGGCACCCATCTTTGCTTTATAGCCTCAGCAAGACAATGTGGTGTTTTCACAGTGCACCGTCCATAGACAGCTTTTCAATCAACACTAATAATGTCACATTAATGCAAGATATCAGGCTTGCATGCTCAACACGCATAAACACTAAAATTTCTTGCACACCACTGTGAGGATTGAATCCTACTGTGAATACGAGTAAGAATTTTAAAAGAATTTAAAAGACCTAATGCTCAACAATAGACCTTCAGAGAGCAAGGATTTTTCAGCCGTTCCTGCCAAGATATTGTGTGTACATGCAGGCATTCCACTGGTGGACATCAGCATTCCTGTCTGCTCAGGGAAGATGGGAGGACAAAAAACTCAACAACAAAAAAAAGGAGGAGGAGAGGACATCACATGAGCGAGGAAGTTTATGGGGAAAAAAGAAAAGACATACATGTTAGTGATTTGCACAGAGCCATAGTGCAGTCTCACCCTCCAAAAACCATTTTCAATGTTGTACATCGGTTAAAAGTTGTAATCCTGACTATCTGTTTTCCTTCAGAGGATACAGAACCCCTGCTCTGTTATGCACCAAAATGATGACAGAGAAGTACTCACAATTTGCATACTTATTTCTCTTTATCAATTAGCCAAGGAGAAAACAAGATGTAGCTTCAGAGAGGAAAAAGAACATGTTGTAACAGAGGGAGAAGATCTCATGAGCCTTACAATTCATGTATAATAATTCTTTCAACTTTTTAACTTTTAATCGTAACTATAATGCAGTATGTGGAAATGACATTTTTCTGCATAGTAAAATTAAGATATCATGTAAATCACAGAAGAAAACTGCTTTGCAAATGAAAATGAAGTCTCTGATAAGATAGTGAAATTGATTTTACTTTCTCTGATAACTGCCTGACCTCAGGTTGACAATTAGCAATACTGTTGTAATTGAGATATCTACAGGGTAATTGAGTACCTACGAACAGCAGTGTAGCAGTGTTATTTTGTCAATTTTGAGGCTAAGACACATTATTAAGTGAAAAATTGGTCTGTTTGAAATTCCAGATAAGGACCTTGAAGGATATCACTGAACAAACATTTTGATTAGACTGATCTAACAGGTCAACTTTCACAAGAATGGTCTGCAGGCAGCAAAACCACTCATTTAAAAACCAAGAGGTTGAAAGCTAATCTGTGCAATTCTCTGAAGAGAATGACACGCCACAGAACTGTAAGCAGTGAAGGTCACATTAATATACAAGTAAAAGTATCTGAGCAACCAAAACAGAACCTCAAATTATTACCTTAGGGTAGATTCTCCTTCTTGACCTAATAAACAGTCTTTAGGCTGTAACAAACATGATCTTGAATGCACTGTTTCCTCCCTGCTTAGAAGGACAGTGTTAGTTTGTTAGGTTTTTTTTGCATAAAACCAGCTTTAAAACTGGTAGGCTTAATTATTGACCTGACTCATCTGATGGTGTGGGTTTTTCACTTACACTGTTGGCATTTTCCATAGGAACAGACAGGATTACCAACAGTAAATAACTGCCACATCCACGGAAACATCAGCCACCAAACACTCAGGTCTTCATTTTATGTATCTTTTGTGTAATGACTAAGTTACAAAGAGACACTGTTGCTTCAGAAGAATGACAGTGGAATCATCCCTTTCTTTTTCTATTAACTTGAATTTTCAGAAACAAAAAAAAGCCACTTTGAAAAATGCCAGAAAAAAAATTTCTGAGCAT
>VYZS01090998.1:9229-20445 GCA_013400695.1 Neodrepanis coruscans | reverse complement strand
TTATGGACAAGGCCAGAGGGACCTGGACTGACTCAAAAAGTGGGGCCGAGGGAGGTGATTCTGCCCCTTTATTCCACTCTTGTTGAGACTCCACTGAGAGTCTTGTGCCCAGCTGTGGGGTCCTAAACACAAGAAGGATGTGGGCTCATTGGAGCAAGTCCAGAGGAGGGCCATGTGATCAAGTCCAGAGGGCTGGAGTACATCTCCTAAGACAGACAGACAGTTGGGTTTGTTCAGCCTGGAGAAGAGAAGCCTTTGGGGATATATCACTCCAGTTCTTCAATACTTAGAGGAGGCTTTTAAGAAAGATATGGACAGGAGAGGACAAGGGATAATGTTTTTAAATTAAAAGAGGTAGATTTAGACCATATATAAGAAAGAAATTTTTTGCAATGAGGGTAGCAAAACACTGAAACAGGTTTTCCAGAGATGCAGCAGATGCATCATCCCTGGTAACAATCAAGTTCATGTGGGATGGAGATCTGAACAGCCTGTTTGTTACACCTGCTCAGTGCAGGGTGCTCAGATTAGGTGGACTTGGAAGGTTCCTTTCCCAAACTATTCTTTGATTCTGCAAGTTTTCTATGATTCAGTCTACTAGTACTGGAAGCCATATAGCTGTGATAATGTCATGTTTCACCAAGGCTGTTTTGCAATATAACGGATTAGGCTAAATAGAGCAAAACACTGGTATTGGTACTAATTCAGAGGCAGTGTGCATATTTCAATGTGGCACTGAGTTATTCCACGTAGACCTATTTCTTTACACAACATGTTCTTTAGCAAGAAACAGACTACTACCACTATAAAATAAATTCTCTGGGAATAAGGGAAATAATTCACATAATACTAGGGCTTATTGTCCAACAAAAATAACTCGGTTATGATACAAAGGTATATATGCTTAGATACACACCTTACGTCATCCAACCCTCTGTCATAAATATTTATAAAACCTCCATCTGTCTTACAATTCAAACATAAACTACACAGGAAGGCATGACTCCAAACATACGTTTCGGTATGGCACAGGAAAACAGAATGAGGCACAACTAAAGAAGACATTAACTGTGAAGCTGGACTATTTCTAGTGGAATTTTTAGGGTTTAGACAGAAGGAAACCTGCAGCACTTACACAAACCATTACCAAATTTCAGGTTTGAATTAGACAAAGTATTGTAGCTGGGCTGTCAATTTTATGAACAGAGCTTCAGCTGTTATTGAAGTATCACTCACTTTCCTACAAAAGCCAGTATTCACACAGCACCACAAATAAGTATATATGGTACAACCACTATTAGTGCCTTTAAGTAAAAATATTAAATAGTTTTAACATAATTTATAACTAATTTAAATTATTAAGAAACATAATGTTATGTAAGAACACGACATCAAATGTAAACTAGAGAGAAGCATCATAGATATATGCAAAAGTAAGGGTCAGAAATAATTCAACTGAAAAGGATGAAAATCAGTTTAATAATTGCTATAACAAAAGGGATCTGAAATGAGAATGATAATAAAACAAATCAAAATGGAGAAAAGGAAAATGCTTCAGACAGAGAAGAGTTCTGTGACATATGATATCTCAACAGCTTCATTATCAGACTGGACAGCAGAAGTGTAATGGAAAGACTGATAGATACTACTACTCACCCAAATTTATTAGGGAATTGAAAGAAAACCTCTAAAAGCCTACCAAGTAACCATTAAGATCAAAGCATAATTGTCACAACAGAAAGGTGACAATTTATGATCAAGAGGCTAAAATTTCTAGTTCCTTCATTTTAAAGCCCTGATGAGGAATTGTAACAGGGTTACAAGTGTCATTGAATGACCTCTATATTCTTGTGTTAATGACATAGTCAGCATCTGAAAGTTCAGGTAGCTGGAAAAAAAAAACAGCAAAATTTTAAGAAATATTTTTTCCACTGTATTATTTGTTAGCTTCATATTTTGTGAGCCTCATTGCATTTACTTTCATTGGGCACTTCAAGTTTTGAAATGTATTTGGACAAAGTTATGAAGAAAGAAAATTTTATACTTCCTTCTACTGCCTCACTGTACACTGTGCCACATTTTAGATGAGATACTACATTGCTTATGAGAACAGAGGAACAGCATTCTTAAAAGTACTACAGATACAGGTTTTGCCAAACATTTTTAAAATTGAGTGAGGCATAACATTTAGATCTTTGAGCTGAAATTTTTTTGATGTAAAACTTAGAATAGATTTCTTGGTGCCATATGGCTAATCCACCAGAATGATGGTTGGCACACTAAGCAATAAGTTCCCTAAGAAAATGTTTTTTGCCCAGGCACTTTTCAGGTCAGAGAAGAATCACAGAATGATTAGGTAGGAAGTGGCCTTAAAGAACTCCAGCCTTCTCATCAACTTCATGGCCTCCTCTGGACATGGCCCAACAAACTAGATGCAACACTCCAGGTGGGGTCTTGTGAGGGCAGAATGGAGGGAAAGAACCATGTCCCTTGACCTGCTGGCTTCTCTTTCCTTTTAAAGAAACACTAGGAAAATGTTGTTACAAGGGACAAATATTTCACATCATCTTTTCTCCAGTGCTTACTATGTAATCTTAATTTCTCTTTCACTCACTGTCATTTTCATAAAATTAATATATACACTATTGGTAGAGATTGTTCTTCTACAACTGTATCTCAATAGCAGTACCTATAAACATTTCCTTTTCATTCACTCACTAACAACTTACGCCAAGTATCTTGATTTTAGGAGACTCCTTTATATGTCATTAATGATTATTTTTCACTCTTTAATAAATCTGTTCCTCAAGAAACAGCCACTTACAAACACTTCAGGCAAAGATAGTTGCATTGCTGGCATCACTAAGTGACTTCTCACTGGTTTATGTGTGCCACTTGTTCCACATTGATTAGAAACATAGGAGAAGAGAATTTATTGTGTGTAAAAACGCTGCAATTCATGAAAAACCTTTGTAGTCTGTCAGAACTTTTCCATAAAGGTTTAGAGCTACTTTTTCTAACTTTCTGGGCTCTTACAAGGTTACAATCTCCTTGAGATCCAGCCTCAAAAATGTGGTTATTCTCTCAAGATCACCCCAAATAAAAGCAGAATACAGGCCATTTCTAGTGCTGAATCCTAAGGCAATTGAAAAGTTAAAATTCTTGTTTTGTATTCCCCTGAATTTCTTTATGTTATTCTCAAGTAATGGCAGTTAGGAAACAAAAATATTTCTACTGCTACAGAGTAGGTTTATGGATTCATGTAAACCTGAACATCAGAAAGACTTGAAACCAAAGTATAAACCAACTTTATAATTTCCAAGACTATCAAAGGCTGGGTTTAGCAATTGCATTAGGAAATAGGAGTGTCAAACCTGAAACATGACCTGAAGTATTCGGCTCCTCTTGACAGGAATGAGGATTTCAGCTGTCCAAAATTATGGCAATACTTTCTTCTGTAGATCACAATCAGGGCAAAAAATACTATATATACATTGAAAGTAGAAATATTATTCCTTTGGAAACAGACATTGTTTTATTCACCAACCTTAAAGTCCATCACAAAACCATTTCACTAAACAGCAGCTTTCCACCATCTGAATATAATGGAGAAATCCACTACTTACCTAAATGATACAGGGTCAGTGATGTAAAATTTTCTTTATGTACATCACAATGGTGATCTTTCCCATTCTTTTCCCATGGTTGGCATTTAAATGGCAAACGCCTGAAACAGAGTGTCAGCAAAATAGGAGGAGAAAAGACTATTAAAAGAATAATATTTTAAAAAATGCTTCACTTCTATGAATATGAGAGAGATTTATTGAGTTAATTTCTTTCTTCTTCCTTTTTAAGCTCATGCTTTATGCTTGCAAATTGACATGTAGTAGATCAGCAACAATATACTTTTGCTTTCCATTTTTTTCTGATTTTCTATTTCAGTAACTATTTTCTAATTCACAGCAGTGGAAACTTAAACAGCAGATCTGTTTTCTAATTCACATAATCCTGACTAGATTCTCAAGTATGCAGAGAGACAGATCAAAATTTTAGTCCTTGTTACTGAGGGAAAATTATCATTCACTGGCTCTTCTTTCTCATAAATGCTTTAGCATTTGGTAGTCACATGTCAGACTAGACAGGTGCACACCAACAAGTACCCAGGCTTATTTGTTTTTATAAAAGTAGTTTAATTCTGTATTCACTATTCATGTCAACAGGGTTTTTGCTAGGTACAAGTGAAGCATTTGACTGAAGTCTGTAAGTCAATGAAAAAGCCAAGGATTCACTCAGCTCAGTAAGGTTACAGGCTTTTCTAAGGCGTAATGAAACAGTACACTACTCAAGCAAGAGTTTGCATTTCCCTATAGAATATCACACTCTTATATCAGCACTTCAGATATTTATTCTTTTCTATTTAAGTAAGCATTTTTTTTAGCTACACACAAAACTCATAAGGAACGTTACAATTTGAACTCACCAAAAGTGTGATAGAACAGAAGAAAACATAGCTTTTTATGTATTTCTTTGATTTGAAGGAGAAGGTTCTTTATTCCTGTGGTGGGTTGACCCTAGATGAACACTTACCAAACTGCTCTATCACTCTTCAACTGGACAGGAAGGGAAAAAAAAAGAAAGGCTCAAGGATTAAGATAAGGATGGGAAGAAACCTGTCATGGGAAAACAGGCTTGACTTTGGAAAATTAGTCCAACTTATTACAAATTGAATAAAAGTAGGATAATGAGAAACAAAACTAAATCTTCAAAACACCTTCTTCCCACCCCTCCCATCTTCCTAGGCTTAACCTTACTCCCAGTTTTCTCTAACTCATCCTCCAAGCTCTGCAGGGGCATTGGATGGGGATGCAGTGCATCCCATGTTTTCTCTGTTGCTGCTCACTCCTATAAACCTTTCCCTGCTCCATTGTGGATTCCTTGCATGAACTGCTCACAGTGCAAACCCCTTTCCATGGGATACAACCCTTCAGGAACAAGCTGTTCCAGCATGGGTCACCCATGAGATCACATGTCCTGCCAGTAAAGCTGTTTCAGCTTGGGCTTCTCTCTCCACAGGGTCATAGGTCCTGCCAAGAGACTATGGGCTGCCCAGAAGTTCTCATCCTTCTTCAGGCATCCACCTGCTCCAGTGTGGGATCCTCCAAAAGCTGGATGTGGATATCTGCTCCACTGAGAGCTCATCCATTGCCTGTGGAGGCACAGCTGCCTCACCATGGTCTTCAGGCCAATCTCAGCTGCAATGCTTGAAGGACCTCCTTTCCATACTTCTTCACTGGCTCTGGTGTCTGCAGGACTGTCTCTCTCATATTCTCACTCCTCTCTCATGTCTGTTGTTGCACAGCAATATTTTCTCATTCTTAAATTTGTTATTGTTGTGCTGCCACTGTTGCTGGTGTGCTCAGCCTTGGCCAGTGATGAGTCCGTCTTGGAGCCACCTAGCATTGGCTCTGTCAGATACTGGGGAAACTTCTTTCATCTTCTCACAAAAGACACCACTCTTGCTACCCCATTACGAAAACCCTGCCACTCAAAGCCACTAGAATTCCCCTTCCTTTTTCCCTTCAAACAACACAACTGTGTCCATATAACACAGTTTTTTCTCCAAAATTAACTCTTCTGGCCAACCTGTTACTGTGGCCTTCTGTTAAACGTCATCTGCTTCTCTCCGGCTTAATTATATTAGTTAAAGGAGCTTGTTGCTGCATCTGTTTGGGAAGGAAAACAGAGATACAAACAATTAATTGAAATTGCATCCCATTAAACTGAAACAGAAATGTTTAGTGTCTCCACATGAAAAACACAGAACTAGTTCCCATGAAGAACTATACTCAAGGGAGCTTAAGTTAGGTTTCTGTTCCTACAATTGCTTTGATTTATGTTTGAACAACCTGATCTGGCCTTTGAACACAGGAAACATATTAATGATGGAAATAATTCACTTACCTATACAATTCAAATACTCTATTAATTAAGGTATAGTAATTAGGCTTTTGATTAGATCATTATCCTTTCCAAACCATCTAAAGTTTCCTGTAGTACAGACAATTTTTATGTTTCTATTCTCACTTTTTAACTGAGAATTAAGATAAACAAAAATTAAGTCATAAAACATCTTTGGCTACTCCCAGGTTTGACAGATGTGATGGTTCATATGGCTCAGATAATGACTAAAGTCTTGTGCAGAAGAGCAAACCTACCTTCAGTTCTAAAAATACATATACATACATCAATTTTTACTGTGAAGTTAAAACAATTTTCAGACCAGGTAATTAAAATCATGGTACTTTATGGACAGAGGAAGTATCAAATTATTTTTTTATTTTTTTAGTGTTTTTTAGGGTTTTTTTCCCCATTTTGATAAGGGGCTATCAATTCTAAATAAAATTTAGTGCAATTTTTACAGACAAATTGTCCTGGTTTTGGACCAGAAGGGGGCATAATAGTGACAAGAGAACCCAACAGAAAACCAAGAACAAAACCAACAAGCTTTATTCTACACACACACCCACAAACCAACAATAAAAATGCAAAGACAAACAAATTAAGCTCTTCCAAGGCTGGTGGCTAGTGTGAGGGAGGAAGCTAGGATGGCGCTGGGTCTTCACTGGGGTTTCCACAGCTGATGGAACAATGTGGTCTTCAGCCCTTGCCACTGCTGCTGGAGCTGCTACGCCACCCGTGCCGCTGAAAAACGCCATGCCGAGACAAGAAGGGATGTTACTCCAACGACCAATGAATCTTGAAAGAGGACAATGGCCTCCGGGATCACCGTTTTGTAGAGAGCCAATCCCATGCTATCTCGGAGTCCCTCCCAGGCATAGGTTGCCTGTGGATTGGCTATACGGTGCCCAGGAACGGCCCCCCGCGAGATCTCGCTGCGAGGCAACGTGGCGCTGCTTCCTGCCAGACTGCCATGAGGCCAGGGCCCGAGGAGGATTGGGGCCACCTGCGGGCACCACGGAGCATCCTGGGGGCCTTGGACACTGGCACCAGGCTGCCCTCAACCTGTGCTAGCGGCAGCCACTCGCGGCGGGGAGATTCCGCTGCTGCAAGGGCCACCAACAACTCTGTTCGGCGCCATGTTTTCATGTGCATGGGAAAATCCACTGCACATGCGTGTAGCGCCGGGAACAGCCAAGTTGAGAACCCGCTGATGCCCAGCAGTGGCACCCTGCCGCCGCCAGGACCCGGAGCAGCCCCTCACCCGCTGCGCAAACCGTGCAGGAGGTGGTGGTCGACCCTGCCGGCCCGCAGGGGTGGAACGGGGGCACCCCCCAGCAGGAAGACAGCCCTGGGCCGCTGCTACCATGCAGGAAAACTGGCATGGGAAAGGGGGAGGCAGTAGCCACCTCTGCCGGCCCCGCACCCCCACCCCCGCATGGACCAGTGGAGGTGCCGGGATGGGATGGTCCCCGCGCCGCACCTGCCACCATTGCCAGGCTAGCCTGGCTCCATAAACATACAAAAGGCAAGGTGTAAAACATCCTGTTCCCTCTCCCCACTTCCCAGAAAAAAAGAGGAAAGTGAAAACGGTTTTAACTTCAGGAACTTGGTTTTCACCCCATAACACAAGTTTTCCATTATTCTTTTTCAGCACTTCTGTGCATGTTTGTGCAGCTAATACAAGTAGGCAGTGAAGAATCCTTGTCCTAGAAACTGGGTAGAAAAAATAACAAAGCAAAATCCATACCCTAATGTGATCATACAGAAACAAATATGTTACTATCAAGAAACTTTTCAGAGAGTAACAGAAAAATTGATCATATTAATTAGTTAGAAAATTAAAAGACTGAGCAATCTCTATCTCCTTTGATCCACAGCCACAAAGATATAGCATGTCAAAATTCCACTAGAATTTACAAAAAAATGATAAATGATCCCATGAATATCTCACAGAATCACGGAATGGGTGGAATGGAAAGGGACCTATGGGATGTTTAGTGTTACCTGATGGTGTTTCCTGATGTTCAGATGAAAGCTGCTGTGTGCCAATTTGGGCCTGATGGGGTTTAATGCCAGCTGGCAATTAAGGACCACACTCACTCACTTCTACACGTCTGCACCCAGTAGGATGGGGAGAAGAATTGGAAAAAAAAAAAAAGTAAAACTTGTGGATTCTGACGCATACCATTTAATACTTGAAATAAAGTAAATTGCAATTGTAGCAATAATAATAGTAATAGTAATAGTAATAATAATAATAATAATAATTGTGGTGTAAAAGAGAAAAGAGATAGGAATAAAACCCCAGAAAAATGATGGATGCCCAGCAGGTCCCTGAGCAGCAATCAATGCCCTTCAGCCAACTGCTCCCAGTCTATGTACTGGATGTGATGTTCTACACTATGGAATATCCCTTTGGTCTGTTCAGGTCAGCTGTCCTGGATATGTTTCCTCCTGTCTGCTTGTTCAGCTCTTCACTGGCAGCCATGGGAAACTGAAGAGTCCTTGGTTTAGGGTAAGCACTGTGTATTATCAACGTGATTCTTGAAATTTTGAATTTGATACAAAATTCAAAACACAGCACTGTACCAGTTACAAGGAAGGAAATTAACCCTGTTCCAGCTGCAGCTAGGACAGTGACCACCATGCTGAAAGAAGCCTGGCTCCGTCTTTACTACAAGCTCCCTTCAGCTATTTATATACAGTAATAAGATCCCCTTGAGCCTTCTCTTTTCCGGGCTGACCACTTCCAGCACTCAGCTTTTCTTCACGTGAAGTGCTACAGTACACTGATCAACCTTGTGGCCCACTCTTGAACTCTCCAGAATGTTCACGTTTCTCATGTACTGGGGAGCTCAGAACTGGACCCAGCACTCCAGGTGCTGAGTAGAAAGGAGACATTGTCTCTCTAATGTTGTTTTACCTTATTATTCTGCAATATTAACAGAAAACCCGTACAACAAACTAAAATTTAAATAGTCTCCAGTAATGCTATAATAATGAAGCAAACAAAAAAGAAATATTCATTGTTTCTTCTGCCGTATATTAAAAGGTGTGAATCTGAATTTATACAGTTCAAGAACAAACTTGAAATTCAGGAATGATGAGATAAAATTGTTAGCTTTTGAAAAAAAAAAAAAAAGACAAAACCAAATGTTCCTATAATCCACATTTAAAAGACATGGTCCTTTTTTCTATTTTATTTATGTTCCAGATACTTCAGCAGCCTGAGAGAGTGACTTTTTATGAAAATGATAACTTTTATGTATAGGTGATGCCTTAAGGGATATGCTTAAGATTTGAGAATTCAATATAGCTAGGTAGCTGGATAGCTTAGAATATTGAGAGCAAATGGCGGCCTGTCTTTCACATGTTTGCATTCTTCTATATAGGTAAGGGGTATAGCAAGTCAAAACATAGACTTAGGCTTCCAGGTCTAGTAGGAGCTGGATTGGGGTGGGGATAGGTAATAAGGGACCTTCCTGTTGGGTGTTTAGGCGCATAATAGTAAGATGGGGATTAGTTGGGTAATGTGTAATGGGTGGGCACTAGAGATTATAAAAATTGAGAGAGTGTTATGAATTTCCTCTTTGGATCATCAGACATCACCAGTGAAGCTGCTCTCTCCCTTCGCTGCGTGTTTGGCTCATTTTCTTATCTCACCCTGCTGGCAACATAGGCCCTTCATTACACTTCACAGTCAAAAGACCTTCAACAGAAAAATTAATTGCAACTTCTGAATCCAGCTTTGAAAAGAAGAAACCTACTGCCTGGAATACCTGACTTAACAACAGAATGAACTGTGGTGTAGTTATTATACACAGAGAGAAGCTGAATTACCTCCAAGCACATTTGAAAGGATACTATGAGAAGTTCTGATTTTGTGTTTTGTTTTCTTTTTTCTAATTTACAAAGAAGTATTTATGCATACTATTACAAAAATAAAAAACAACAAATTTTTTTCATCACTGTTTTCATTCATTGCAACTTGTACTTGGAACACTACTGGAAGCACACATGTTTTTCAGATGATCAACGATAATGTCTAGTAATTTTAATCTAAGATATTGTATGTCACTGATTATTAAGCCAGTCACTGAATAGCTCTTGCTGAATAGCAGTCAGCTGTGCTGGAAAGCTTACATTTTCCAATGCACAAGACAAAATATTTTTTAGCCTTAATATTAAAATTCAAATTGCCTCCAGATTCAGAGGCAATTTTACAAAAAAATAGTTCAGAAAAGATACAGATTCCATATTACAGTGATATGAAAATTAAATTTGAAATAGAAATACTATTTCTAAGGATTAAGAACAACAAATAAGAGGAAAGTTTTCTTATATGAAATGCTCTAATACATTTAGAAATACTTACAAATATTGGCTGCTGAATTCACAGGATTTCATTCAAATACTCCCAACATTAGTAAGTCTGATGTACAGAACATAAACACAGCATTGAAATTTTCAATAGATCAATAGAGAGCTATAAAGTGCATGATGACTGTTATAACAGAACTCCAAATCAAAGGACAAGCCTCAAGGTGCTTATTAGAGGAAGTAAAACAGGTTACAAGAATGGTACACAAAGACATGGCTGTTTTAAAAAAGTTAAAACAGATTCACACTCAACAGGGAAGAAACCCTTCATTTAGAAGTGTATATGTAAGAATTATTTTTCACAAATAGCTTCTGTAAAGATGAAATATGAAACTATTATATTGAANAGCACTCAGCTTTTCTTCACGTGAAGTGCTACAGTACACTGATCAACCTTGTGGCCCACTCTTGAACTCTCCAGAATGTTCACGTTTCTCATGTACTGGGGAGCTCAGAACTGGACCCAGCACTCCAGGTGCTGAGTAGAAAGGAGACATTGTCTCTCTAATGTTGTTTTACCTTATTATTCTGCAATATTAACAGAAAACCCGTACAACAAACTAAAATTTAAATAGTCTCCAGTAATGCTATAATAATGAAGCAAACAAAAAAGAAATATTCATTGTTTCTTCTGCCGTATATTAAAAGGTGTGAATCTGAATTTATACAGTTCAAGAACAAACTTGAAATTCAGGAATGATGAGATAAAATTGTTAGCTTTTGAAAAAAAAAAAAAAAGACAAAACCAAATGTTCCTATAATCCACATTTAAAAGACATGGTCCTTTTTTCTATTTTATTTATGTTCCAGATACTTCAGCAGCCTGAGAGAGTGACTTTTTATGAAAATGATAACTTTTATGTATAGGTGATGCC
>VYZS01090996.1:300-23631 GCA_013400695.1 Neodrepanis coruscans | reverse complement strand
GGATCATTTATATATATATATAAGATTATATTTAACGCAGTACAAATGTGCTGACTTTATTGGCATCTATGATGAGTAAATTTGATCATTGACTGTTTTTGGAGTGAAATTCTCATCTATAAGAAGCTTGTCTGTGGGTTTTATATTCTGTTTTTTACAACCCCTTTCTCACCTTTTGTGTTTTACCTTTTCTCTGGCTGTAGACTAATCCTTGCAAAGTTTCAGTCATTTCCCTGAAAAACAATAACTGACAGTCATTGTGCTAAACAAATCATTTTGTTATCCCTGTCACAGTCCATGTTGTTCTCAGTTATTGTACTCAACAGGTATTATTAAGGTTCCCATGTTGTTAGTAACTTTCCTGATCTTTCATGTTTCTTCTGCTCAGGAGCCAGCTTTTTCTGAAACATTTAAAGAGAATGAAACCTGATTACAGCCAACACCCTGAGGTAATAGCATCTAAGATCCAAATCCCCCACTTTTTTTTTTTTCATTTTTTTAAACTGATTACTCCAATTATAAATGTGAAAGGCTGGATTATGCCTCTTGTGGTGACATTCCACAGAAGTTTACAGAACTAGTTATGAGAAAAACAATTTTCAGTATGAATAATTTTTAGATTGCACAGTATAAGAGATTGTAGCACATTGTATTATCATGAGTTGGGATGTTTTAATTGGTCATTAGACTGACATAGACCTACCCATCTCAAATGTCGAAAATGCTGTTGGCTATGTGAAGACTCTGAGAAAGCTTTAAAGTTCTGTTTGAGGAATGCATGTGTAGCCATCACACAGGGTAGGAGAACTTCCCATTTGCAGGGTGAAAGCTCTCCCTTTCCCACTGATGTCAAGATCCCTGAAATCTCTTGTGCAAAGCAAGGGAAAACAGTATAAAAGGATGCCACATGGGTCAGTAACACTCACACTGATGAGGAACTAGCCAGGATCTGACATTGCTTCATCATGGTATCTAGATTCCAAACTTGAAAACAGATTTGCTGAATCAGCTCAAATCTAAACTGCTTAGAGTACATGAACCAGACAGTCCTCTCTTTGGTGTAAAAGTACTAAGTAAGTGGAGAGTCAGTTTCCCCAGAAAAAAAAAGAGTTTGGGGCCACAGGAAAGAAAAATCACTTCAGGTTCAAATCACTTCAGCAAACACCTTCTCTTCAAAAAGTGCTAAAGGCTTTTAATATCCAAACAGGAGAGGCAGATCCTGGGTTAGTTTATACTTTTTCATCTCAAAACTTCACACACAGTAAACTGGACAAAGCAAATATTAAGTGTTCGAACTATAATTAATTTGCAATCCTGACATGAGCAATCTGTTCCCTAGAAGAACAGATTCATCTGTCGCGGTCAAAAAAGGATCAAGATTTTAGTTAGGGTGCAGGTTGAATATTTCAATTTTAAAAGAGAAATTCCAGAGAGCAGAACTTAGTTCTTACCTCATGTACTTTTTTACATGAATCTACCAGTCTTGGACAAAGCTTTTCATCTTTGCTACAATGCTGAGAAAACACTTTTATTTTGTAATGCAGTAATGAGACATAACTTCTGTCATTTCTTTTGCAGTTTATATTCCAAGCAACAGTGGTATGCCAAGCACTGCATTAGCATGAACTATAAAACAAGTATACATTTCCTATCCTCCTCTACCATTAATATTCAAAAAATTTTCGTGTTACTGTAGGTTCTTTTGTGCCCAGTTTTCTTAGGAAGTTACCTTTCAGGAAGAATGCAGGAAAATCCATGCCATAATTTTTGAATTGGGAAAGATTCTCAGAGAAAAAAAAATATCACAAAAACCCTCTGGGATGAGAAAGAGTAACACCATATCTTTCTCTTTTCAAAAATTACTTAGGTGTGAAAATAAAGCTCAGCACAGAAACAGTCCCCGGACACCTCCTGCTTATGCATATGTATAGTACCCAGTTAAGGACATACTTACAGATAGTGATACATAAGCAGCAGAATCAGCATCAGCAGAACCAGTGACTTCAGAGAAGGTGAAATACTTCTCCAAAAGTATTTAATATTTTAAAGGGAATGTGCAGGCTTTCTGTTAGCTTTTTCACTGAAAAAAAAAGTCCATCTGGGAGGCTCAGCATAAGCGGGACATGCTTTGTATTTCACCAGAAAGAGGTGTGAGCAGTGCAGCTGTAGAAAAACCATAATCCTACAGGCTGGGAAATATTCTCTCAGCTTCATGATGGTTTAAGCCTCTTTTTGATATAAGCGTAAATCATCATCTTCTTGTTGGGGGTGGGGAGGAGAGGTGAGAGTAAGGAAAAATTGTGCCCAGATTTCTCCTTGAGAAATCTGCCAGTGCATTTGCTGCTAGGAAATGACTAAAATAAGCCTCTGCACATATGTCCTTAAAAACACTTTGACTGCATTCCCCGGTAATTATTAAGCTTCTTCAGAGTCTGTAAGCCAGTGAGAAAGGGATTAGAGGGGTTACTTTGTGCCTCTGTGCCCATAAAAATCCCTTGGCTAATGCAGCATACTGCTCAGAGCATCCTGAAAGCTTTCATATAATCCCTGCCTCTCAGCCACCACCACCACTGCATTCCCTTTATTTAGACACATTCAAATTTCATGCTGTAATCTGAAAGCACTCCAACATGGAAACAAGATCCACATTATAAATCACATTTAAAAAGTAAACTGCCAGTTAGACCGGAGCAGCAACACAGCTGCATGATAAACTTACCCGCAATTTTATGCTGGAAGGACAACCAAAAGATGTAAATTGGCAGTTAGTATCTGCTGACATTTCCTATTGTCCTGGTAGTTCAGGACAGGGATCATTTTTTACACCTGTCCTTGTAGGAGAGGTCACAATAGGACAACAGTCCTGGACCGGAGCTGCATCCAAGTATAAATACATAATAGCAATGGCAAAAGAGCAATCTGCTCCCTGTCACTATTTAGGGCATTTTCATGTCGGAAGAGAGTTGGCAATGCTCAGTGGTATTGCACTGAAAATAAGTCATTGTATCATAGGCAGAAGCAACACAGGACTGGAAGATATCTTCTGGGTTACAGAGTCTGTTTCTAGTGCCAGCATGGTATTATATAATGCCTTTCGCTAAGCCACCTCCAAGAATCCTAACTTTTAAAGGCAACGTTACCTCCTGATAAATTCAGGGAGGAATTCTGGGCTGTAGAAAGGTTTGAATGAAACACTGTTGTTAAACTCAAGAACAGCTCTAAACATACAAACTGAACAGCTTCCAGATCATGATGTTAAAGTAGAGAGGCAACAGTCAAATATACATTAAAACAACACCTGCAAGACAGATTTGAAAAATTTCCTTTGTGGAGCCAACTATTTAGAAATACTTCCTGGATAAACACTGCACCATTTGCTAGAAATCAAGTATGAAGGCCAAACCATGGCTGTAGGAGCTGGAGAGGAAGCTGCTTGTCATGCACTGCCTTCTGCGATCAGAGGGAAAACCATTAGTTAGCCAATTTGCAGTGGATGCAGTGAAGAAGAGTGGTCATGGTCAGGGAAACCTGATAACCCAGCATCATTACTGGCTTTCTCCCTCCCTGTCCCCTCACATTTGCCTATATCTCTTGGCACAGTCATATCACTGTATCTTGGTCACCATCTGTGAAGGGGAGACAATAATACCTCTTGCCTGCATATTTATCTAGGTTGTTACTGCCTTCCAAAAATGACTGTCTCTTACTTTGTTTACGACCAGTGGGTAGTGCATCAGCTCAATCTTTTATACAGATCATGGTCACTAATACTCATAATAATGATGATAAGCATGGTAATTATTCAATATAAATCTAACAAGAGTAGTCAAGCTGCTTTGGTTTTGTTTCTATCAGAACATTTATCCTAAGTACATGAGGTCACAGGAGTCAGAAACATATGGCAATTTTCCTTGTTGTAGAAGGGCTGCTGGTGATCTCTGTCTGTACACAGGATGCACCTTAAACATCATATAAATATATAAGCGTGCAACAAACACAAGTGTTCAGATACTTATCATATCTGACTATTTAAAAACTTCTATTTTTAAAAAATCATCTTCTATGCAGTCTCTTTGCAATGAAAGTCTGAAAAATAGAATCTCTGAAATATTATTTTATGACACTCTCACGAGACAAATAAGCAAAGAACATGCATTACGAACAGAACAATCCATTTTTTCCTGATAAATTCACTCACCTCTTTCATTTTAACAACAGTAATGACCAAGAATGCCAATTCTTCTTCACTCCAAATGAAGAATTTAATAGATCCGTGGTGCAGAACAGAAGATAAAACAGTAGTTAAGAACAATAGTCTGATCCTAAAGCCCTCTGGGGTTTGAATAAACTTTGCTGACAATGCTTGGCTAATTTTTAAAATTCCTACAGTTATTTTTTAATAAATGAGATCCCAAAGTGACATATTTCAAACATAAAATCTTAATATTCCTCTCTAGTTTAGTGTGTGCCATTGTTCATGGGCAAAGAGAAAGAAGCTCTGAGCTAATTTTTAAACCCAGGGAATATTGACAGCCAGACAGCTGCTAAGGCTTTTTCCTTGATCCCTTGCAAATTCTCTTCAGCTATTCATGGCCAAAACATATCATGTGCCAATCTGAAATCATGTTGGAGGAACTGGTGGAAAGGGTCTCCTCTTTCATACTCCCAGCAGGCTTATGTCAGAAGGCTGTGAGGGATAACCATTGCTATTTATAGGTAATCCCCCTTTGAAAGGTCACCCTTCATTGTGTACTTATTTCATCCCATGGCTGTCCAAAAGTCATTCTCCTGCATCTCATCCCTAATAAGTATTTTTAAGCAGATAAATAATGCAATAAAGCAGAAGATAGTGTCTGTCTTACAGTTGACAGCCCAAGCAATGTGTGGCACTCACATTATCTTCTGTGCTTTTAATTACAACATAGGCAGGTTTATTTTGTTTGCGCTTTTCTAACAAGTTTGCTGTCTTTACCTAGGAGCAGCACTTACTTTACAGGTTGTACATTCTGGATGATGGGTTCTGGATTTTGGGCTCTGGATCACTTCCATTATCATGAGCTACTCATGTGCAAGCACAGAGTCACTTTATCAGCCCAATAGACTGCAGCTTGCAGCAAGTCAGGGAGCAGAATGGTGCCTGCTCTGCAACTCTCAGCAGTTCTGGTTCTGAGAAAAAGAACAAAACATCTGCCATACTATGAAACTAAGCTTTCATTCTTTCTATATATTTGAGTGGTCATCCTGAGCTGAAAGCAGACTGTTTTTCCCACTTTCTGCTGAGATTCAAGTTGGAGGAAGCAAGTAAAGTGATGACAGAACTGAGCATTAAAATAAGAGAAGCACTGAATAGCACAAAGAGAAAAGTGTGTTTTTATGGAAAACGGTGCACAGCAGTACACCAACACAGTGATACTTTCTTTGTTTTGACACCATCAATGTTCAGTTAATGGAAATGAGAAGATTGCCACTGTGGCAAGAGATCGATTCAGAGAAGAAGAAATATGGGTAGGTAGGGGAGATAAAATGGTGAGGCTTTGAAAAAGAAAGAGGCCAATGTTACCTGAAAAGAAATGGGCATAAGAAGATATGACTTAAAAGCACAAAGATAATGCATAATGTTTCTTTCGAAATAACTCTCTTGTGCTGATATCCTTCTTAAAAGACAGAGGTAAAGGTAATGAGTGAAGCCTTCTCATCACATTCTGAGAGTGAGTAGATAGGGATGTGGGTCGATTTTCCTCAGGATCAGCAGTGCTACCTTCTGCTGAGCTTTATCATTATGTCAAGCAAAATGGAGCACAACACTGCCAGGAAAGCAAAAGAAGCTTCAGCTTATGAAGGGCTCCACCAGAAACTGCTCTCAGTGCTGTTATTGTGTCTTTTCTCCAGATTATAGATGGCAGTGTTTGTTCCATGGAAAACAAAGGCTAGACTACAGAGGTGGACAAGGGAATGGGTGATCTCACCAGGGCCACCACAGTGAAGCTAATTCTGTAACATACGTTGTAGAAGTTTTGTTCTTGCTCTTTATTAAATAGGATCTAGCTTAGAGGTAGTTTTCACATTTTCAAACTGTTTAAACAATTAAATCATTAATCAAAACAAAAATTACATTACAGTAATCAGAAAGCACTGAAGTTCTTCCTCAAAAGAAATTTAAAACATTACAGAGATCATATTTGAAGACGAAAAACATGACTATAGTTTTTGGACTATTTACGTATAGGACTCATTTGCAAGGGGTGGAAAAAATAACCTATAAATGTCTGATTACTGGATGATGATTTTTGCCAGCTCTTCACTAGGTAAACTGGTATTTCCAACGTTTCTTTATGAATCTCTTCCATTTTATTTCAATAAGTATATGGGTTTAACTCAGTCACATTTATGGTTTAAAGTGCTCCTCTAGATACTGTGTGATTGAAATTTTAAGTTTAGGTAGGGTTTGCCTCACCTCACTGCAGCCTTGAAAAAATGAGACTGTCATCTGTTATTCGAACAGACAGTGTAGAGAACATTGCTCCTCTGGAGAATTCATCCCATCTATTCTACACACTTAATTTTTGATTATGGGCTGGAAGCAGCAGGAAAAAGGTGTGGGGGAGTCAGTTGATGAGAAGCTCAACCTGACCAATCAGGTTGCACTTGCAGCCAGAAAGTCAACTATATCTTGGGCTGCATCAAAAGAAGTGTGACCAGAAGGTCAAGGGAGATGATTCTGCCCCTCTACTCTGCTCTCGTGAGACCCCACTTGGAGTACTGCATCCAGCTGTGGGGTCCCCAGCCGATGAAGAACATGGACCTGTTGGACCAAGTCCAACTGAAGACCACAAAGATGATCAGAATGCTAAAGCACCTCTCCTGTGAAGACAGGCTGAGAGAACTGGACTTGTTCTGTATGGAGAAGAGAAAGCTGCATGGAAAACTGAAGGGGGCNTAGGTAAACTGGTATTTCCAACGTTTCTTTATGAATCTCTTCCATTTTATTTCAATAAGTATATGGGTTTAACTCAGTCACATTTATGGTTTAAAGTGCTCCTCTAGATACTGTGTGATTGAAATTTTAAGTTTAGGTAGGGTTTGCCTCACCTCACTGCAGCCTTGAAAAAATGAGACTGTCATCTGTTATTCGAACAGACAGTGTAGAGAACATTGCTCCTCTGGAGAATTCATCCCATCTATTCTACACACTTAATTTTTGATTATGGGCTGGAAGCAGCAGGAAAAAGGTGTGGGGGAGTCAGTTGATGAGAAGCTCAACCTGACCAATCAGGTTGCACTTGCAGCCAGAAAGTCAACTATATCTTGGGCTGCATCAAAAGAAGTGTGACCAGAAGGTCAAGGGAGATGATTCTGCCCCTCTACTCTGCTCTCGTGACACCCCACTTGGAGTACTGCATCCAGCTGTGGGGTCCCCAGCCGATGAAGAACATGGACCTGTTGGACCAAGTCCAACTGAAGACCACAAAGATGATCAGAATGCTAAAGCACCTCTCCTGTGAAGACAGGCTGAGAGAACTGGACTTGTTCTGTATGGAGAGGCAAAGACTCTAGGCATCAGACCTCACAGCACCTTCTATTAGGAAGCCTACAGGAGATCTGGAGAGGGGCTTTATACAAGGGCATGTAGTGATAGGACAAGGTGGAATGGCTTTAAGCTGAAAGATTATAGATTTACGTTAGGTATAGGAAGAAATTTTTTACTGTGAGGGTAGTGTGAACTTGGGAACAGGTTGCCCAGAGAAGTTGTGGATACCCCATCCCTGGAATTGCTCAAATGACAGTTTGGTTGGGGCTTTGGGCAACATAGTCTAGTGAAAGATGTCCCTGCCCGTGACAGGACAGTTGGAACTAGGTGATCTTTAAAGATCACCCTTCCAGCAAAAACCATTCTACGATTTTATGAATCATCCCTTGGAAATGCTTGTACCTCTCAGCTAACTACAAAAGGAATATACAGGGTCCTTTAAAGAAACATTTGTCTCCTAGAGAACTGAAGTGCCACCTTCTGTAGTCAATATTAAACCAATACACCCACATCGAGGTTGCCAGCATTTTCTATCTACAACGAGTGAGAAGAAGAATGCTGTTATGCCCAGAGTCTCCCTTTTCTGAACTGACAAATAGGGATGAGAAGGGCGGTGACAAATTCTCCAAGCTGCAAATTGCCTGTAGGAGTCAGAGGTCAAAAGGAAGGAGGTGTGTTATACTGTACTTATCTTACCTCCTTATCTTACCTCCCTGCAGGTGGGAGGAAGGAGCGAAGAGGCTAGAAATATCTGAACAAAACATCCATCAAGTTTTAATTTTCTCTTGGTAAGTCTTGATTTTAGGAAGTTTATTATTGTGACAGCTATTCCTCAATGTTAAGTGAAGAGCATAGCAGGAGAGTTTGTCACAAAATGTGTGACCCAAGAGCCCATGTGACTAGAAATAAGGCTTTGTCCTTCCACTTGCCAGTGGAAGCTTGTAGAAAGCTTGGAAAGCTTGTAGAAGATTTTGAGAAACAACTTCCATAGACAAATAAATCCATTAAGTGGTGCCCAATCAAGTAATTGTAGACATACTGAAGCTTCTCATTAAATTTCACTCTCATTCTGGAAGTGGCAGTCATGGCTTCAGGAATTATGTCTTCATCTTGCATTTCCCTATCAGGAGATCCTTTTAGGCAATGGAATATCAACTAGACCCCTAGGATAAGTTTGTGAGCTAACCATAAACCTACTCTGCATTGTTTTGCCTATGTTTAGTAGGTCAGTAGATGTCTTCTTTCATTGGAGTGGTGGAATGACATTATATGGGTAATGTTTCACACTTCCAGGCAGCTCTTAGTATATACTCTACTGTTTTTTTTAACATCTTCCACTCAGCCTTTAATATCAGTGGGGTAGGAGACCCTTTCTTTTAATATTACTTCCAAATTATTACAGCTTCCTCACATAGAATGAGGATGAATGATTTTAAAATTTTTGTTTGTCTTCATCTGATGGAAGAAAACTCTCTTGGAGACCTGAAGATAGTGATTGACTTTGAGCTGTGCCCAACAGGGAGTCCTCACAAAGAATACAGTCTTGGTTTCCTGGTGTGGTACAGCAAAGTCTGCTTTTACTCCAAAATGAGGCACATTTTCTCCCTAGCAAATGGAGAGGGGTATTTAACTGAGACAAGAATAATTTCTGGGTAACACATAAATATTTTAAATTGTCCAGAGATTTCCATACAATTGTACTTCCCAGCAGGAAAAAAAGCATCTTCCACTCCTCTCTTACTGTCAGTTAGATTCTACTGTCAGCTAGAATCACAGATGCACTGTAGACTTTGCCATAAGTAACACGAAAATATGCTGATTTTCACCTAATTGAGAAGGTACCTCTAAAAACTCTGTTGGTTTTGATAGTATTTTGAAGAAGATTGCTTTTTTTTTTTTTAATTCTACAAGTATTTTTGGCCCTTAGATTCACCTGTTTTGAGATTTTGTGCATCCCTCTGTCTGTCTCCACTTTTTCGTCTCCAGTGAACCTGTTAAGGTCTCAAATATGGAATTTAGTTTCTTAATATATTCTTTGGAGTAACGCTGTGGTTTAGTCTTTACTGTTGAACAAAACATCAGCATTTCACCAAGCCTTTGGCCTTTTCATTCACTGCCCCTATGTCAGCACCTCACATACCTACTATCATCATGTGGGAGGATACACAAGACGTGATTTTACACCCAGTAAATTTGCCATATGTGCTACACTTACGTCATGATACAGGGCTGGCCTTGTCTATCAATGTTACCAAAGGCTGCATAACTGCTATTAGAAGACTACTCTTATAGGAATTGCAAATCATTTTCCTTTTATCATAAGATTTTTATTTAAGGAAAGGATTACACTATTTTAAGCCCTGACCATTTTAATTTCATGTTACTAGATTTAATCAACCACTCTGCTGTCCAGTGCTGAAAACAAGAAAATAAAAAACCTCTGTCTTGTCTCTGTCATCCCAATCACTTTCTTTTGATCTTTTAGAAGGTGGGATTGTGTGGATCGTGTGAAGGAGTTAATAGATCTTTAACAAAACCAGACAAAAAAATTAAAAGAAAAAAAAATCACAACTTTTCAACTTTCCAAGGTCCACTTGCTCTGTAGCTAATACATGAAGAAAACCTATTTCATCTTACTTTACTATTTCATCTTTCATTACATTACATTTTAACCATAGAATGGAATGGAACTCTAAGGATCATCTAGTCCAACCCCCCCACAATAAAACAGGTTCACATGGAGCATTTTGAACAGGATCATGTCCAGCCAGGTTTTAAATATCTCCAAAGGATACTTCACAACCTCTCTGGGCAGCCCGTTCAAGTGCTTTTTCACTCTCAAGGTAAAGAAGTTTTTCCTGATATTCAGCTGGAACTTCCTGTGTTACAATTTGTGCTCATTGACCCTTATCTTGTCACCGGAAACTATTGAAAAGAGTCTGTCCCCATCCTCTTGACACACACCTTTAATATATGCATTGGTAGTATCCCTTCTCAGTCTTCTCTTCTCCAGGGTAAACAAGCCCAGCTCCCTCTGTCTTTTCTCATAAAAGAAATGCTCCAGTCCCCTAATCATCTTTGCAGACTTCTGTTGAATTCCCTGTCTCCAGGAATTCCTTGTCTCTCTTGTACTGGGGAGCCCAGAACTAGACATAGTGTTCCAAGTGTGACCTTGTCACGCAGTACTGACAAGAGATGTCCGAGAGAAGCCACACACACCCAAAAAGAAAAACACACAAGTAACACAGTTTATTTCACACACACAGAAAACCGACAATAAAGTGCNCCGCCACTGCCGCCGTGGCCACCGGGCCCCCCCGCATGGCTGCCGGGACCCGCACGGCCAGGAAAAAAGACCAGTTTTAGTTTCACCCCACGACAGACCTCAGCAGGGCTGAGTAGAGAGACAGGATGACTTCCCTCTCCTGCTGGCAATGCTTTTCCTAATGCATACAATGATACCATTGGCCTTCTTGGCCACCAGGGTACACTCCTGGCTCATGGACAGCTTGTTGTCCATCAAGACTCCGAGGTCCTTTTTGACAGAACTGCCTTTAAGCAGGTCAGCCATCAGCCTGTGCTGGAGCATGACTCTGCATTTGCCTTGATTAAACTTCATTAAGTTCCTTCTACCCAACTCTCCAGCCTATCAAGGTCCCTCTGAATGGTAGTACAGCTTTCTGGTCTATTAGCCACTCCTCCCAGTTTTGTACCATTAAAACATTTGCTGAGAGTTCACTCTGTCTCTTAATCCACATTGTCAGTTAGTAAGTTGAACATTTGCATCAAAACTGCACAGCAAACCCTACCTTTGAAATTTATACCTTTGGCTTTTTTCATATTATGTCTCAGAATGCCTTTAGAGTGCTGGAAACGTACTGTCAATTTTTCTCAGTCTTTAGTGATCTTCCTGGAGTGCTTTCAAAAAATATGTTGGAGCTTGTGGGATGATGCACATCTTTCTAAGTGTTTTCTTTAATATGTAGCCTTGTGTTTGTAAAAGGCTGAACTGGCCATGACTGGTCCAATCTCTATAACCACAGTCAGCACAGAATTGTTATATCTTCTTTTTTTATTAGCAATACTGTCCACATTTCTACAGACCACTATGAAATGGAGAAAAGAGGAAAGAGAAAGTTCTTACATTTTGTGCTGGCAAAAGATATAAGGTCACAGACACTGATTTGTATACAGGCTTTAAGATTTTGTGCAAGAGACATAATTAGTTTCCCAGCAGACTTGATTTAACACCCTTTGTGATATTTTTTCCCCTCCAGGTTCCCTGCATAATATTAAGCAGCTCTGTAATAAAGTTGCATTGCTACAAAACAATAGCTGCACTCCGCCTCTGTACGCTGTGGTTGTCAGCCATCAGCTAGATGTTAATTCTTCATGTCATTCATAGCTCTGTGTGTTTGGAAGAAGGACCTAGTTCAAGTTTAGACTGACATTATTAAGAATGACAGGTCCCATTTTTAACTCTCCATCCATTTGATGAAGTTATTTTTGTTCATTGCCCTGTAGAACAAAGATTCCCCCCAGTGACACAGTGCAGGACTGCTAAAATTCAGGTTTTTTTATGGTAATGTGGCCACCACAAATCCAGAGGAATAAGGGGACTGGTGATAATCTTTGTGCAGATATATGCAGGTCACACCACTCAGGTACTATACTTCTCTCCTTTGCTCTTGTGTGCAGGCAAGGTAGCAAAGTATGCAAGAATCTTCCTTCACAGTGCTCTTGGGGAGCATACCTCTTGCTATATTTGCTTCAGTGTGTTGTCTACTTACAAGAAGTGAGTGGAAAGGCAG
Source organism: Neodrepanis coruscans (assembly GCA_013400695.1). Lineage (NCBI taxonomy): Eukaryota > Metazoa > Chordata > Aves > Passeriformes > Philepittidae > Neodrepanis > Neodrepanis coruscans. The sequence continues at coordinate 11,292 of VYZS01090996.1, read as the reverse complement.
AACACAACGGTAGTATGAAAAGCACATATATGTTCACAAACAAAAAGCCAGAACTGATTGATTTAATCTTAGGTTTACCGGCAATCACTTTTTATGGTAAGAGTGATAGTGTTCAGCTCACTAGAGAACATCTATTTACCAGTAATATATCTATTTTTAATAGGCATGGCTCTGGACCAGGACAAAGGTGGTGCTGTGTGAAGTCTGATCTTAGGATCCACATTAAAGAAACTGGAAGCCTGAATAAGCATCTAGCCCAGATCAGACAAAGTCATCCTGGCCCTCTGTGGGCTTACAGTCACATAAAGCAACTGTCATCTTCATTGGAAATATTTGAAAATCAGTGACTAACCAAAAAAAATTACTACAGTGAGTGAGTGTCAATGAACAGAAGCCATAACATCTAAAGTTACAAATCCACATGTGAGCTGAGGAAAATAAGCATTACATCCTCACTTGTCAATAGAGAGCCAAAAGAAAATTCATTCATCATGATTATTTCAGATTTCTGCTCTGGGAAAAGAGGAAGTGAACTCTAAAACTGCCTAAGTCTCTCCATTAACTGTAGTTACCATCTGATATGTAGCCTCCAGCACTTTGCAAGCAGAGAAATTTTATTCTGTGCATCAAGGGACAGGCTTCCAAAATTTACTGTTTCTGGTCAAAAAGGGTATTAATCTATAAAGTAAAGTCCTACACTTAGGCAATACAGGGCATCAGAAAATGAAATAAAGATATATATGTAAGCATCTTCAGCAAAAAATATAAATGAAAATAAAACAGGAACATAATTATAACCATGGAAAAAACATTTATCCCACACCACTGTATATAGTTGCTACTAACTTTGGACACATAGCATTGACATGGTATAAAAGATACTCACAGCCTTGTCTTGAAGTTTTTGACAGTTTTTTCCCATGAAAGGATGAAGGAATAGAAGCATCTATACTCTAAAGAAATATACAACTTTACTGGAAACAGAAACAAGCATCTTATTGATTTTTAATAGTACTTAATCATGCAAGTGCTTGACATCACGGCTATATTGTCAAAGGAACTCAACTGAGAGATCCCTGGAGTAGCTCCATAAAAGTTGCTCTATCTCCACAGTGCAGCACACTGTCATATGAGGATACTGGCTTAGATCCCAAAACCCAGACTTGGGATATCCCTGCACGGGATGTCTCAGCATGAAGTATGCATGCCCCAACTCCCTTTAAAAATAAGCTTTATGATTCCCAAGTCACTAAGGCACTAAAGAAATCTTAAAAATTATTCCTCTTTTCTTCACACAGCAGATCACAAGAAAACAAAAATTAAATTTTATTTCTTCCTGTGGATGCCGAAATGGCTTAACATTTTTTTTTTTAAGTTTGCTGTACAAACCATGTTGAATGAGAGAATTATAAGTTCACCCAACTTCTATGAACCCTTGTTGCTGTCAAAGTAGAAACAGACTCCCTCATTTCCAAACGCAAAGAGTGTTAAACAAGTTAAGTAGTTAATTGCTACCGTGGATAGGTCTAATCACCAGGAGAAAGCTGAGAGCAAACTGCACATACTTGTCACCATTTAAACCATTCACCTTTTGCCAGCAGTACAGAACAACCATTTGAGACACCTCCAGTTGATCTCATTTTTTGTTTAGAAAAGATGGGTGCTACAGTTAACTTCTCTTTAAAATAATAAATCATAGGTGTAAATACAAGTGTAATAATTCTTCAGCTTTACAAGCAGAGAGCTTTAACTGGAAATGTTTGTTCTAAGAATTTGTCTTAAGATAGTTTATGGTTTTTGAACTATACAAAATGATCTGCATGATACTATAGAAATACAGCTTCCAGTCCCTGGAGATCTGACTGAAATTTCCTATATAGTTTCAATCACAGCAATAATAAGAAACAAGCTAGAACAATATTCATTCAGTGCAGATAAAAAGCTTGTCATCTGGAAGATGACATTCTGCAAAATATACGCAAGCGCGATGCAAGACACAACTGTCTTTTAGTCTTCATCCCAACAACTCAAACTATGTAGTGCAGAAGCAGCTGTGCCACAGCCATTGCTGTGGTACACCAGAACTATTACTTTTACCTACAACAATATTCAGGATTGCACAGCACTTGTTTGCAGTAGCATGCTTTTGCTTAGGTACCAACAGCATGTCCTGCCAGCTCTGTAACTAAAGCAGACACCAATCTACAGCAGCACGAAAATGAAAAATTTTATAGAAATTGTATGAGTGAGTGTGAAACAGTCATGGGACTTTTTTCCTTCCTATCTTGTTCCCCAATTTTACTAATGTGTTCGCTCTTTACAAGCTTTGAACCAGGCTTGTCACAAAAGAGAAATGTCATAGACTTGATCCCAGACTGGAAAGCTTTTCTGCAATATTTGTTATCACTTCAGTAGTTCATTTGACTGAACTTTCTATAGCAAAGAATCATATTAAAGAAATACTGCAGCAGGGACTAAACTACTACACCTCCTTTTTCCTTTATTGACAAATTGCTACAATGTTAAACACTGGCAGAGATATCAAAAACATCTGAGGGAAGGAAAAAATGCAGTGTCTGTACAAAATTTCATCATTCAGTTTAGTCTTAGAAACCAAAGAAGGAAAATCAGAGGCAATGGAAGGGAGTGCAGCTGTTGCATTTATTTAGTCTCATTGGCAGTGCCATAACAAAATCTCTTGCAGTGGAGCTTTTGCACAGTATTTCATGTTTCCCATGGAACCTATTGTCTCAGTCTAGAGACAATTATGTACATGGGACCACAAAATGCAGAAAAGAAATACTCCTTTATTCGTTATGTATATAAATGTTTACTAAATACATATATATATATATCTTAACGAGAACCACACAGAACACACAAGAAAAGTAGTATATCCAAAAAGAAAACACTGAACAACTTGTAAGTAGCAGAACAAAAAAAAAAAAAAAACCACCACTGTCCCCTGTTAGAACTGAATAATAATGACATGTCTCTGTGGTCACAGGAAGATGGTGGCCCCCATCCCAAATGGCAGCGGCAGTTCCAGGCTCCCTTGCGAGCTCATGAAGGGAGGGGGGGGAAAGAGGAAAAACAATCCCAAGAGTTCTTTGGATGGCGTAGTGGGGAGTAAAACGTCTTTATATGAAGCTGCGTTCCAATGAGGTTGGGCTGAATCCAGGCGGACGGTGGCAGAGTCGCTGAATCACCCAGAGAGCGGACTTTGCTGCCTTCTCCATCTGAGCTGCAAGGGAGAGAGGGCCACGCTTCCCAGGGTTGGAACACGTCATGAGCTGTACCTGTGCACCGCCAACCCGGGCCACTATCGCCGCCGCCTCTGCACGGCACGGCCAGGCTGTGCACTGAGCAGCTGGTGCTGCCGACACAGGCCGCCAGCCACCCAGGGCCGCATCGGCCACGGCAAGCGAGTCCCTGCTCACAGCCGGCACCGGCTCGGCCCCAGGCGAGGGGCAGGGCCGTGCGCAGCCCAGTGGCACCGGCTGTTCGCCCTGACTGACGGCGATGCCGATCAGCTTCCTGCACCCTCCTGCACACGCCGCCCCACAGGATGCAGGCAGCCCAGCTCCCCCCAGCTTGCCAACACCACAATGGCAATGAAAAAATTCTATCATTTAAAAAAAAATCATCTAACCCATAACACTTGTCATTTTGAAACAGCCTTTCAGGCAGTCAGCAATTTTCACGATCAGATCCTGACTCATTTTCACATTCTGCATTAAAATAAATCCCCTGTTCTGATGTTTTGTTAACTCACTAGTAAATAAATTGAAACGTGGTCTGCTCCCTCTCTGGAGTACTTGATGTACTTCAGTGCATTATGTTCATACTAATGTATTCCTCTTTGCAGGTAAGTGAATTCAGGGACCATGATACTTAGAAAAAAAGTTGTTAGAAGCAGAAAATTATAAGAAATACAAACATAAATTCATAAATGTTCCCTGAGAAGGCTCATGTGAGGTTTTGTTAAGATTTGTGACATTAGGGTTGTGTTTTTCACACATACAACTCTAGCCATGATGACAACTGCGCAGGCTTTAACCAGGTTCACTCCTTGTCTCCTGCCACAATTAATTCCTTGTTAACCCTACAGAATGCTGCAAGGAAAAATACTGGTCATTCTTGCCAACTGTTCACAGCCTGTTGTCACTACCCTCTCATGACTAATATCTTTGCACTGTTACAAATCTATTAAATCTGTCCCAATAAAACAGAGAAAAAACACTAGGGATGGCCTAAATATGTAAAATAGGAATTGCATTTATTATAACTAGGACTGATTGAACCTGTGAAATAGCAGGAGATCTTGTCTTTTCTGGGGGCCCTAGATACTCAGTAGAGAGACACACTTCCAGAGTGGTGCTCCGCCAGGATAACTGTATAGAAGAATGTAAATTACCAACTAGACTTGTCACCTTCGTTTTGACAGGGAGCCCATCTGCCCACTCTTTTGCATTATACTCAAGTTTGTATACACTTAAATTTATCTAAGGTGAAGTTAATTGTGATCACTCTTATCTTTCATGAAAAACGACTGAATTCAGAAAATTCAAGAGCTGCACAGATCTATGTAAGATCAAATTTTATCCCTGAAGGTTGATTAAAAAGTATTCATCTATTTTTTTTCAATATTTTTTCTAGAGCTTTGAAAATTTCTTGGCAAAGATCTTAATCGTAGTTCAGCTTGCCCATGCCATTCTGAAAAGATAGATGTCTTGACACTCTCAAATAGTGGAATATTCTGTTTAGTCTTAGTGATGATTATGCATAACATACTGGAGCAGACCATCTATGCCCTGTTCATGCATCCTACTGAAAGGAACACAGTACATATCATTTACTGATGTAAAGCTTACTTTTCTAACTGCCACAGTTTTGGGTGACTGATTTATCTGTCCTTTGGGAAAACTCTGGGAAGGTATTTGAAAGGTCACTCATCTCAGTGAATGTCTGTGACACATTCTGAAGTACAAAGAGCAAAAGATTTTATGGAGGATCAGAAAGGATTTGGTGATCATATCTGTGGTAGCAGAAATCTTCTACAAAGAGCCCTAATATGTGGTCTGTAGAGTTATAATCTCCACAGAAAAAAATAAAAGCAGGAGCTAACAGTTGTGAATATTGTTTCAAGTCAGTACATCATCCCTTATTCCCCAGTACAGAGACTACTGGACTAGAGCGCGTAGCTGGATTCACAGTCGGGGGGAATTTTCTCTGCAGTCTCAGGTGGTACAGCTTCTTTAGGAGCATTCTGGGAGTCACAAGAGGGCTGCTGGTGCCTCAGGCCCTCCTCACAAGAGACTGGCAGCCAGTGTCCTCCTGGGAACTAATCTGGACCTGTGAAATCTGTGGGCCTTGTGGTGCCGTCTGCTGTGCCCCACTGCAGGTACCCCTCTATACTTTGCTAAACAATCACTACTAAAACAAACATTGCTAAAAGAATCAAGAAGGGAGAATCTCACAGAGAGGCTCCTTTATTTTCATCTCTGTTTTTTTCTGCTGAATTTCCAGGTAGGACAGATGGTGGTTGCAAGGTGACAGACACTTCAGATAACACTAGTACCAACTTGAAACATCCTCCAGGAAAGAAACCAAAAAGACACCCATGGTCTTTACAGTGCTAGGGAAAGTATTTCCAACTAACTCCTATTACTGTTTGTGTAAGAATAACAACTTGGTTGTAAAAAGAAAGAAGCAAATAAAATGGAAATGCCTGTGCTCAAGACAATATGTTTGTGGTATCAGCATGATTATCAGAAAAATTCAGGTCAGAGTCAACAGAAAATATATGGTTAAAAATCTGTGCTTTAGAAGGTGTGATCTGAGAACAATGATCTCTATTTCTAGGAAACAGGCAATAAACAACGTCACCTTCTTTGCAAAGCAAAAACTCAAGTACAAGGAATGCTCTGACTGTGCTCAAAGTTTGTTCTGCCATTTTTAAGTAATGGTCCATAAATGCATAGATAACTTCAAACTCTGATTTTATCCAAAAGACAATTGCTGTCTGAGTAGAAACCTAACAGAGAGTGAGAGAGCCAGGAAGTAAGTAGAGCAGAACCCTCTCAGCAGGCCCTCCTTAGCTTGGCCATCTGCACTGCAGGGGCTATACCTGCAGTTAATCAGCAGTCATGGGAGAAGGCAAATAATAGCATTTGTCTTTTATTTGATAGAGGGAATAAGGACCTTTTTGTCACTAGGGAGAGAGATTCTTGGATTTTCCTGTATTTTTTTAATCTACAGGCCACTAGACAGCAGGAGTTCTGAGATTTTATTGCATGGGATACACAGAAAGCAAAAGTTCTACATAAATAAGAATTTTATCTGAGTTCTAATTAGTTATGCATTTTGAATGTTCTCAGAATTGAATAGAAGGAGTCTATTTTTCTTTCTTCCCTTCCATTATGTTGTCTCTGTATACTCGGTGTATCTCCATCATTTTTCTCAAGATTCAAGAATGTTCTCTAAACAACCCTTAGACATTTTGGAAAATGTTTCTTCAACACAATTACCCTAATGCTGAACTAAGGACAAGTTTCCACCATCTTTGGTGAGTAATAGAGCCCCCACCAAACAATTGCGTTGTTCCCTATTAGACAATAATGACCTGGTGGGTGGCAGGGAAAGAGCAGAGATTCATAAAGGAATTTTGGAAAAATATCCCTACAGCACAAAGCAAGGTTCCCTTTCTTAATGAAACCAAGCAGCAAAGCAGCTGCTGAAATAGTAGTGTACCCAACAAGTTTGGGCTACATAGAGAAATTCTGAACTCTTGGTATGCAATTCACCAAACAACCCTTCAAATCTCTGACCAGTGTCAACTTCTTGAGCTTTAACACTTGAGAGCATGTGCCACAAGGTCATAATCATCCAGACTATATCAGCAGATCTCTATAAATTTTACTCATCTACCAGGCTCTTTATAAATCAATGAGTTCTGCAAGTTTCTAAATAGCTTCCTCCCACATTAAATGCAAGATAATGTATCTGACTGTTTAAAGGTTTTGTTGTCAAGACATAAAACTTTCTACAAATTATTGTCTTCTATTTTCCAGGTTGTAAAGTGTTTGAATAAGCAAATCTGATTTGATTTTAACTGATGCTGTTGCTACATGACTAATTTCCTTTTATTACTTCAGAGATGAACTCCATGGCCATTTTACTCTTACTTCTGAGTGCAATTTTTATGAAAGCAGTCTATAAAGTTTTGTTTGTGGAGCAATAATACTGAACATGTTGACATAGCTACAAAGCCCTAAATGGTTTAAGACCTGGGATTTCTTTCTTTATCTTTCAAGCCATTGAGTTCACCTGGTGCATTTTTGTTGTCAGTTCCAGTTCCAGTAATGGACAGCAAAATATTTTTCATGAGAAATACTCAGCTCTAGAACTTTTTTCAAGCTGGGCTTCTTGTCTGTTTATCTGTGCTTCTTCCTAAGAAAATCCATGGACTTCTTATCTTGGGAAACTTAGTGGGGAAATTGATTAGAACTGAAGTTTTAGAGGGCCTTTTTGCTCTCAGATTATTAATTAGCTTTGTTATTCTCTTTTCTCTAGTAGTTGTTGGTAATATGTTGTGAATTATTTATTAAGCTTTTTTGTGAATGTGAATCCATCCAGATACTTGAGCAGTGATCACACATTTTATAGACATGAATGTTAATCAATAAATGAATAGAATGTTACTCAATAAATAAATAGAATGTTAATCAATAAATAAATAACTGTGAATGCTTCTCTGTAAATGAAATTTAGGAAATGGTCAGAATAAAGGAAGAAAAACCAGAATGAGTATTTTGACACTGAGAACCTTTCTTGGCTGGTGTCCTAGCTTTTTTTTCCCTCAATATCCTGACTTCTTTTGGGGTATTTCCTAATAAACTGTGTCAGTACTGTAAGTGACTGGTGTCATTTGCAGAAGAACTCTGAATGGATTGCATTTTGCAGAGTGGTAGAGAAATACTGGTTACAAGGACACACCCAACTAAGCCCACCTCCATTCAAGATGTTTTACCTTCAAAGTCCAGGCACAAGGCCTTGAACTTTATAAATAAAGTTTTATACTACAGATATAGCCTTCTGTTCTCTGTGCACGTGATCCAAAAGCAGAAATGGGTACTTTTACTCACCATTTACAGCTGTCCAATTGCTCCTTGTGAATGTATTTCAGACTACAGGTGGTTTGTGAACTATTCAACTGTTTTTGAGTATATGCTTCTCTCAAGGCTTTGACTCACATTCACTAAGCAAACAGGTGTGGTGGCTAAGACCTTACTGCCTCTTCTCCCCCCATCCCAGCTGTTTGCTACTAATCTCTTGCCAGAAATTCTTGCTCCCGTTCCAGATACAGCAAAACCTGCTGCACCTCAGCTGCTCCAACTCATTATCTGGTGTCTTACTGCAAAACAACTTCTATTGCTCACTTAAGCTCATGTACAAGACTGTAAAATGGAACAGCTGAGGTGCAATAAAATGCTCTATTCTGCCAGCTCTGCAACTGGGAGCTATATCTTCTTGAAAGAAGTGCTACCAGAGCTTGCCTGTCAGTGTTCCCCTGACCATTTATTGGCCACCGCATTGATTTTGGATGTCTAAAAACATTATAAACAAAGTAAAGAACTTTTTATGCAGGTAATAACACCAACTATAGTAACATCATAACATTTGACAGCTTTTGACACTTCCATGGGTGTTACATATATACTTGCTTAAAAAGTATAAATTCTTTGCTCTTCAAATAAACAAACACATAAAATTCATTGAAAAGCAAAGATGTATGGACATATGTACGTAAGATATGGAAAGTCAATCAGAATTTGCAAAACTATTTTCAAATTATTTTACTCACATCTAGCTCAAGATTAATTTAAATAGAAACTGTTTAAAACTCTCTGGGTAAAAATTAGCAAGTTAAAAGAATACTGTGGAAATTGAAAGGACCCATATCCTAGGCATACATTAAGAATAAATTGAAACCACACATTTATGTGTATCAGGTTTCTGAATATAAAATATTAAAGAAGACATGAAAAAATCTTGGTATTTTATAATTTTTTCAGAGAAAAGGAAACATGCAAAGGCTGCTGGTGAAAAATAGCTACTCTGACTTAGGTGACCACTAGATACAGTAAATATTTTTGGGAATGTTCCACTCAGGTTTGTTCTGTAAATATCTGTGCAAAAGGGAAAATCATGTGCAACATATATCGCTGTTCCATTAACTGTATTGCACTAGGAATACAGCAGTAAATAATTTGGTAAGATATCTATGTTTCCATGAGAAGAAAATATCTTCTACCTCATCTGAAGTCAATCTCTTATTTTACTTCAAAAGGGGAATACATCCAGACAGAGAATTCCCAGGATAGGAATAAATTGTTCTTTATAAATATGACAGTAAAATATAGCACTGTTGAATTAACACTTGCCAGACAAACAGGTCAACAACTGAAACACAGCCCAACTTGCATTGTTTTACAAACATAACGTGCTATGAAGCACACTAAAGCAGCTGTTACTCAAAATCAAACTGAAGAGAAATTCAAATTATTTATACTGTTAGCCTATTCTCCATTAACAACTCTTTCAGACCTTTTGTCTTCAGGGAAAATACAGATGGATTTTGCAATACAAAAAGCACAATACATTGGACTTCAATTATTGGAAATAACAAAGTTTTTAACAGGGAGACATTAATACCAATGATGATACAGCTTATTAAGATTTTCATGGAAACAAATTACTTTTTCTAGCATGATCACAGCTTGGGATATAGGAATTTGGGGTATATAATTACTCTAATTTCAGGGAAAATTGAAGGAATTTGACAATAATTGCCCATTAGCTGGTTGTCCTGAACATGAGTGTTACCGTACCTATTTTTCAACAGCAGATTTCCAAAGGGCAGAGCAATACTGATGACTTTCTTTTTTCCTATATGGTTATTGGTTATGCTTTCAGCTAACAAGAATTAGTGTTTTCTGAATGGAGTCCTATCCTCCAGCATTCACTTCTGCTGCTGTGCTATTTACTTTAACTAGGAGATAGATCCAGGAATAAAGGAGGAAGTGTATCCAAATGTATTATATACCTTAAAAATGTTTTCTATGTTGTATTATTGCTGCACTTTATATTTACAACAAATTCCCACAGTTCTTTCCACAGGGAAAAGTCTACAAAGCAAAAGCTTTTATTTGTTCCTAGAGCAAGCTGGAGCCTTTAAAGCACAAAGTTTTAGAAAAAGGTGTCTTTTATCTTTTCTCAGACTTTCCTTTGGACTCTAAAATTACACACTCACAGAATTTTAAAATGGCTGTGGTTGGCAGGGACCTCTGGAGATCATCTAGTCCAATCCCACAAAACAAGCAGTTGGCTCAGGACCATGGCCAATGAGTTCTGGATATCTCTAAGAATGAAGAGTCCACAACTTCTATGGGCGACCTCTTCCAGCTATTGTTCAGCCACCTTCATGGTAATTTTTTTTTTTTATTCACATAACTACCCACAGTAAATACAGCTTGGTTATAACATAAAATATCTATTGCTTAATACAGTAATCTTTCTATTGTTTTTCATTTTTGTTTCTATGTAACCACATAGAACTCGCATATGGACTCTGCCATTTGTCTTCTGCTGATATCCTCCTCTGTATCCCTCAGTGGATCCAGTTAACCATATTTATGTTGAAAAACTCTTACATTTTATTCAGTAGAAGTGATATATTTTACTAGGGAAATAAACCCTATGGAAACTATTCTGGTTTTACACTACCTAAGAAACAGAATTTTGACACTTCTATCCCATTTAAAGTATGCCTCAATTACTATACAGTTAGCATGAAAATATTATATGAGTCATGGAAAAAGCATGCAACAGTTAGCAAATATAGCTGGCTACAATGTTTTATCAGTCCTCATGAGGTTAAAAAATAAAAAGAAGGACATATTTAATGTATTTCTCTAGGGAACCATCTGA
>VYZS01090995.1:0-29510 GCA_013400695.1 Neodrepanis coruscans | reverse complement strand
AGCCTGGCCTGGAACACTTCAGGGATAGTTTACTTTTGTGAAAGTGGATGTGAAGGTGGGGGATTCTGTGTGTGGGTTGTGGGCAGTCCTGGTGCCTGGCTGTCAGCTCTCCTTGTGCAGTAAATGTACTCTGCTGCTACTGCTGTCTCACAGACGCTGCAGGAGGAAAAATGGGGGAGAAATCCCTGGTCTTCAAGGAAAAACAGTGGCCTTTGGGATTGTCTGACAATCTGTTTTTGTGGTGGATGGGGGTGGGGATCGGCCTCTTCACCAGCAACCAGCGGCAGGACAAGAGGGTCTGACAGGGGGTGTTCGGCCAGAGCTGGGGCTCGACGGTCCCGGAGCTCCTTCCCCACCGATTCTGTGATTTGCACACACACCGCTGCTATTCCCAAACGGGAGGACGAGGCGGGGCGGGATTTCCACGACTTTGCCGCGTTAAATCCCCAGGGTGAGGACGTGTTTCCGTGAGTCCCCCTGACCCCCCCTGTCCCCTCTCAATCCCCGGGCGGTGCCGCCGCCGTTTCCCAGCGCCCCGCGCGGCTCGGCCCGGCCCGGCCCGGCGCGGCCTCGGCAGCAGCAGGAGNAAATATTCTGGGCTGGGGCAGTAGAAGGCCGAAAATTCTGCCTTTCAGAAGTTTCCTGCCCCGATTAAACTTCCAAGATCAGTTCTGGTGTTGTCCAAGATAATCTTTGCCAAGTTAAAATGCTTTTTATTGTGCCTCCATTTTCTGGTCTGTAGAACAGCGAAAAGTATTTTGTGTGTCTCTGGAATGATGGGGTTTAATAATTAAATTGATCAGTGGCAGGTAAGCAAAAACTTCTCCATATTCAGAATACACCATAATACAGAATGCACGTGTTTGTCTCTGACCTGAGTCCCCTTGTTTTTTAGAGATGATGTTTCTGTCAAGTGATGGAGACACCTGAGCATTCAGCCACTGTAGTCTCTGTTGTCGTTTATCTTTAGGAAAAGGCAAAGCTTCTGCGAAGTCAGCCTGCTCAGATTGTGGAACCCAAAGGCCTTCTCTATGTCCAGCAGAGAGAGTTTGCAGTGACCACCCCTAAAGATGGTGTGTAGGAACATAAACATTTGCTCTTTTCCTGAAGCAGTGATTGTGAGGGCACATTTCTTACGGTGTTTCTCTCCTTTAAAATAGGTTCTGTTTCCATTCTTGGATCAGATGATGCAACCACCTGCCACATCGTTGTGCTCCGACACACAGGTATCCTGAGAGGGTGTTCTGACCAAAACCTGCACCCCTGAAGTAAAGGAATGTTGGGTTATGTGGCATTAAGAAAATAAACTGCCGTTACATTTACCTAAATCTGAATGAAACAAGTCCCATAAGTATTAACTAAAGGACTTGCTCCAAGAGTTGGTGTGTTCAGTGTCAGAGGCTCAGTGTTGGGGCTCCTCAGGGAGCAGATCTTTCCCTCCCTCTGCTCCTGTGGCCAGTGGCCCTGAGCTGTGCTCAGCAGTGTGGGGTTTGGAAATCACAGGGGTAGGATTTGTGGAAAAATCCTCACTGTACCCCTGGATTTCTGACACTGGAGATGTGCCCTGGTCCTGCCCAAGAGGGCACTTGTGCCTCTCACCTGAGCCGTGCTGGTTCTACAGTGGACACACACAGAGGTTGTTGCCTCTGCTGGGGCCCCTGTCTTGAGAGGAGGGGAGGGGGTGGTGGTGGGTGCAGCTGTCCCCTAGTGCAGCACTGCCAGCTGTGGCTGTGGAGTGTCACAGTCAGTGACACAGTGACACAGTGAGTGCCTGTCCTGTGCCCTCCCAGGCAGTGGAGCCACCTGCCTGACCCACTGCGACGGGGCTGACACCGAGGCCGAGGTGTCCCTCATCATGAGCTCAGTGAAGGCCTTCTCCACCACCACAGCCTGTGGCAGGTCAGCTCTGCTCCTTTCTTGTGTCCTGCTCCTCACAAGGGTTGCTGCAGCTTGGCCAGTGGGGAGTTTGGGGGGGGATTATATGGGTTTGAGACAAGGGAGTTGTGCAGGAAATATCTCTTGATCTGCAACCGCATGTAAAGGGGAGATGATTTCCTTGATGATGATTTGGGGGCTGTTTTTAGCAGTGATTTAAAGCAGGGTTCTGTTCTGAATTGTGTCTGTGTAAAACCACTGTGAGGTTTGTGTTTACTGTTTTCCCAGTTCACTTCTGTTTCAGGCATGCAAAATTTTCCCAATTGTTTTTTGGTTTATGTTACGTTTTTTGTTCTAGTGTTGATTTTGTAAATTCTTTTTGGTATCTGTGAATCCATCTGGGATTTTTCTAAGTCCACATTAAAAAAAAAAGGGTTGGGGGGGACAGACAGGGGGTAAAAAGCTCTGAAGCAGAATTCAGAATTCTTTCTGGCTGTGGATGTTTTTGCCCTTGTGTTTGGTAAGAACAAAAGCTGAGTGGACTTAGATGTGATCTGTAAAACCCATGATTTTTAAGGGCTTGTCTTTACACAGACACTTCTCAGAGAAGAGCCTTGCTGCATGGTCCAGGACAGTTGTGAGGAGGTCAGGGGGGAGCAAAACTCTTCATGTTTAATTAACCCTTTGTTGGGAACTGAAAGGTGATTACAAAGTTCAGTGCAAACTGTAGGTGCTGACCAGCAGAGATACCCCTGGATTGGAACTGCCTGCATGGAATGGCTCTTAAAGTTTTTATTCTGAGCCATTTCCTGGTGATCCCTGAAGTGGTGAGGATGGAGTTGCCATAACCTGCTGTGCAATGCAAACCAGCTTGGTGCATGTGATTGTAATAAGTGAGGCTTCTCTAATGATGGCTTTGCAGTGGGGGCTGGGGATTATTTTGTAAAGCTTTCACTTTGAGATGTCTTTTTAATTGCTGTTTCCTGTTATTCCATCTCTGTTAGGCTGGAAGTGCACCTAGTTGGAGGTTTCAATGATGATAGGCAATTATCACAAAAACTTACTAATCAGCTTCTTAGTAAGTTCACGTTTTTTCCACTCTCATGTCCACAAAAAAAATTAGTTCTGGCTGGATTTGGGTCAAGTTTGTTTGTAATCTGAGTCCCCAGTCATTTACTGGAAAGAAATGTTTTGAAGGGTGTTTTTCTCTGCCTGAGAACTTGAGATGGAGAGGGGTTGGACTTCTGAGTGTGGGCTGCAGGGTGTGACCCTGTCCTTTCTCCCTGGCTCATGTTGCAGTGTGGAGGGTTGGGGTACAGCCCAGCTGGGCTTGTTCCTGCTCATCTGCTGTGTGATCTGGGCAAGTGTCACTCTCCAGATCTCCCTGTGGGAGTGACCTCATTAGTTACCATTCAATTCTTACCTTCATGAGATGAGGTAAAATGTAATTATTGGTTGGAATTGATGAAAGAGGTCAGTGTATAAAATCCATAGTCCAGAGGAGTGATGGCAGTGCTCTGCTGACAGATTGGAAATGTCAAGTACCTGCCTGCAAGTGCTCTGGGCTTGTGCTGAGCACTTCTGAGTGCCCCCTGCAATGGGGAGGGAGCAGGGCTGGGGCAGTGTCAGGGCTGGAGGGAGGTGTTTGAGGGGGTAAAAAAAAGGAAAACAGAACTGGCAAAAGCCCTGTGGCTGTTACACCTGTTATTTGTCTTAGGAGAGCTCAGTTCAGAGTGTTTTGGTTAACTTCTGATTTTTGTGCATCAAACTACCATTTGAATCAATCAGGCTCTATTGCTACCAGAACTTCATTAAAAAAAGAGAGGTTTTCCCTGGTGTTTGGGATGGTGAAAGGCAGAATTAATTTACAGCTAATGGAAGACTGGGTTTGCTCACTGTATCTATAAGGTTTTAGGGGAAAAATATTTAAATCTAAGCTGCTAAGTGTGTATAGCGAACTAAAGCGGAGCTGATGTGATGCCAGAGCTAAACCAGTGCCAGTAACAGGAGTAAGTGGCACAACACTTTTTTAGCACGTTTTTTATTACAACTGGCTGCTGTCTGTAAATTCCTGTTAGTTTGAAGCAAACATGCAGAGGGCTGTTTGTGATTAGTGTGTCCCCAGCACTGCAGTGCCCCTCACCCACAGCTCCCTCACACACTCTGCTCTTCTTGTTGCTGTAGGAGCCTTTGACCTCCAGCCAGATGATGTTCATTTAGTGACCTTCTGTGTGACAGGTAAGAAAATCTTTCCTTGGGTTTTGAAGCACCTTTAGCTGCTGAAATGGATGGGCAGGGTCTTCTCATCCATGGCTTTTTATCCTGTGGGACAGATGTGTAATTTTTAGTTTATTGCTGGTCAGTGTGTGTGGGGATGTGAGAGCCAGTGCAGGGAGGACTCTGCATCCAACAGCAGAACCACTCCAGCTCATGGCCAGGTTACCCTGGCACAGGCTCTGAACCTGTGGAGATCTCTGGGGACAACTGACAAGGGCACTTGCAGACCTTTGTCCTGCTGGACCTGCCTGTCTGCAGGCTCCAGTGTTCATAAACAGTTCATAAACTCCTTCAGTCAGTTCACTGTGTGATGCCACACAGAGGAAGTGTTTTACTTTTCTTTGTATCATGTTGAGTTGTGTTTCCATCTTCTTCCCATGTCAGCTCTGTTGGTGACTTACATCTATGGAACTTGGCATCCTGGTTGTTTTGCATTGTGGGTTTTCCCTTGTTGGGCGACAGCTCTGCTCCAGGCCCCTGGCCTGTTCTTACTGCCCTGCACCTTCCTTTCCTTATTTCTTTTAGGCTTCCTTGGTTTTTCTGTCCTTAAGCAACGTCAGATCTGTTGTTCTCTGATAACACACAACTAAATGAATTCTGCTCACAAAAAAAAAATTCAAAGCCCTTCAAGTTTAATTTTTTTCCTTACAGAACTCAATGATAGAGAAGAACAGGATATTCACTTTCCAATCATTTATGGAATAGGTGAGTTAAATTAGAATTATTTTTTGTAACTGGATTGCTTTTCATGTTCCAGTAGTAAATGAGCTGCTTTTAAAAAGGTCCATCCTAAAAGTTACAAGCTGCTGTCTGAGGCATGGATGGGTAGATACACTTACGTGGTTCCACCCACAGTTGGGAAGAAGGGGCTGTGTAAAAATGCAGGCAGATTTTTTTCCTTTAACTGTACTTAGATTTTATCAATATCAAGCTGCTGCACTAAGCTTTGTTTAGAATTCACCCTTCTCCTTGATTTATCAGTATTATTTCTAATGAGTTCATGTATCTTTGGAATATTGAAATGCTGCCAAAGGAAATGGAGTAGAAAGGTGCTGTTGCAGGCTCAGGGGGCTGGGAACCACAACAGTGTGTGATGGGTTCTGAAGCTCTACAAGTTTGTTGGGAACATGGTCATTGCAAACCAGGGCCTTGTAAGAATTGTCTCTGTGTTTATCCCTCTCTCTTACAGCTGTGAATGTTAAAACAGCAGAGATTTTCCCTGCAACCTTCCCAGAGAAAGGGCCGGATGAGGATTTGCGTTCAGCCCATGTTTTAACAGGAGCATCAGTGAGTAAAAGTCGGGGGGAACTACAAAGTTTTTGTCAGAAGACCAGCTGGGAGCAATGAAATATCCAAAGCTTGAGGAAAAAAAAAGCCTTTGGTAGCACTGTCTCTGAGGTCTGGGTTGTTGTTATGGTTTGTTAGGAGCACTGGTTCATGTTAACTCAGTGCAGGGACAGAGGCTGCAGACTCAGACCTTCACACAAAGGGAATTTGCTCCCTGTGCAAAAGCACTGGGACTGCCCAGCTCCCTGTGTCAGCACTGTGACACCCCAGGCTCCCTGTGTTGTTGCAGCTGACCAACATCTACGATGCCAAGACAGAACAACTCTGTATCGGGCCTTATTTCTGGGGGCCTTTCCCACATGTGGATTTCTGGTTGGAACAAGATGATGCACAGATTTTACAGGTACCTGAAAACAATTTCTAGCTTCTTGTGTCTTCTAGCTGAGTACAGAGAGGGGGGGATGGAGGGTGGGGAATAACCTTATTCATTGGAAGGCAGGGATTCAGGAACATGGAATGTCAAGCAGCTCTTTCTCTCCTCTTCTTTTTCAGAATCTTTCCACGTCCCCCCTGGCTGAGCCCCCCCACTTTGTTTCCCACATTAGATCAACATTAACATTTTTAAAAGAACACCCCTTCCCCTCCCGCTCCCTGTTCCCTGACAGGAAACCTCGTATCTACAAAAAAAATGAGGAAGGCTTGTGGGAACAGGTTTGTTCTGACAAGATATAACCTGGAGTCAACCACAGCTGCTTTAGGGAAGTACAGTCTTGCAAGAAGAGCAATTTGTTGCAAAAAGGATATTGCTGGTCACAAATACCATTGTTCCTGTGCTTTTCAAAATAAAATATTTTAATAGAAGTAACTTGCTTTTTCTGCATTACTCACATGGGAATCAGAGTTTCTTTGAAGTGAGAATTTGGCTTTGTTTAGGTTCTCTTGCTGCAGTGCAGTAATTTGTTGGGCACAGGTAAAGAGGGAGCAGTGCTGGAAACTGAGGTGAGTCACTACACTGGTGTGCACTTCAAAAAATGATTTTGCACACACTTAGAAAGGTAGGGAAGTGTCCTTCAACAAGAACTTAATTCCAGAGCAATAATTTGAAGAATCTTTATTGAAACATTCAGATAAGTATCTAAAGAATGAAGCTCATTCCAACAAAACTACTGATTTAACACTTCCAAATATAAAAACATTAAAAATTAATCCTTGGGGTGATAACTTTCTCCCCAACAACTTACTCTTATTAACATACTTCATTGCACCAAAGAAACCAAGGAGGAAGACTAAGTCAACTTAATTGCTTTTGCACTTTAGAAAAATTGCACTGATTTACATAAATTACCCCAACAGCAAAATTAACCTTGTTTGTGGCATCCCAGCCCTGCAGGCTTGAGGAGCTGAGAGTCAGATCAGATCACAGTACAATTCAAAACCCCAAATTCTTCAACTGATCGAAGTAAGTCTCACCATGATCCTAATGGATTCCCATTGGGAGAGGAATTAAGAACCCAGTGATTGGATGGTTTGCATAAACTCAGAGAACTTGGGAAAAGGAAGTGCTGCCAGAGATGTTTCCACAAGAGGCTCAACATTTGCAGCAAAGTGATTAAATGATCCAGGGGAAACACTTTTATACCTTGGGTTTTGATTCCATTCAAAGCTTTGCTGTGCATTAAGTAGTCCCAGACACTCTGAAGTTGTGCTGTGCTGTAAATAACCTAAAAATTGCTCTCGAGTCTGTACAATTCCTATCATAGGTAAGTTACTGTTATTCAAAAAAATAAATGGTGAAACCATCACAAGGTATTGGTTTTCCAAGCTTTACTACAACTATCTTTAAAAATACACAACAGAAAGAACTCCAGTTACACCACACCAACATGTCCGAGTGTATTTGGTGTATGAAGGCCGTGCAAAGGAAAGTACTGGTGCCTTGGTGATCCTTCCCGGGGCAGGGGCAGGGAGCTGCTCAGGCATGCAGAGGCACTCTTGCTTTCTAAAAGGCTTGAAACTCATTCCCTGTCCCCACTGTACCAGGGCCGGGGCTGGATGGGCAGAACAAAGGGTTGCTGGCCCAGCGCTCCTCAGTCACTCCCTATTTACACCCCTGCCCCACCCACCCCACCTCGGCCCCGGGCAAAGTGCTGCATAAAGTAACAAAAGGGAAGCAAGACAGAGCTACTGTGACTGCAGGAGATGTTTTGCAGGAGAGGCTAAACTGAATTTTAAATCCTAAAAAGGTGAACAACTGGCAGTTGTTTGGGTTTGTTTTAATAAAGTGTAGTAGCATAAGCCCATTTTATAATGACTGGGTGCAGTGTATTTTAACCGTGTGCAGGGCTGACTGGTTAGTTAGCAGCTGTTACCATGCTGGGTTCCTGCAGCAAGGGGAACTGCCCAGTGTCTTTACAAACGGTGATGAGCTCTCAGAACATTGCACTACTGCTTTGGTGACACCAACACGTGGAGGATTAAAGCAACTGTAACAAGTGTATGATAAGACAAATCTCTGTCCCAGGGGAGGGAATTTCTATTTGTGCAAAATCCCAGTTAATAAGTTACAGTAGTTATTACTGTACTATTGTGTGGCACTGTTCACATTTTCAATGCATCGTTAACACCCTGCCTTCCCAGGGCAGGGGCTGCCTCGGCAAAGTCTGAAATCCACACTCTGGATTTTATCTTTGACTTGCTTCTTCCTCTACCTTCGTGCAGTCGGGTGGTGACTGGTCCCTGTGAATGTCCTCAGTGTCTGTCTGTGCCTGTGCCACCTCCTTCTGCTCCTCTGTTTTTTCTGTCTCCAAAGGTCCTTGTTCATGGCCAGGGGACAGAGCTGGGGGTCTCTGATCCATCTTCTCCAGGTCGTCACAGTGGCTGATGGAACTGGTCTCACTGAACCCATCAGAGCTTCTTAGAGACCTTCTAAAGGCTTTCTGACCTGGGAAGGGTGGAAGCACACAGTACCCATGAAGGCAGCAAGTACAAATGCTGCTGTGCTCAAGTTCAGTTTCAAAGGAAGTATCAGAATTTTACAACTGCAAAAGAGTAGGTTTTGTTCAGGTGCTCCTTTGTACCCTAAATACAGACACCCCCGCCCTTGCACTTACAGACAGGTCTGCACAGTAAGAGCACCTGTTACTGAATCCTTTGCATGTAGACACAGGTAAAACTGAGCTGAAACCAAGCTACACATACAGTGAAGTCCTTTCAGGAAAAAAATCTGCTCTGAAAACCACAGGCTGAAAGCCACCGGCAAAAAGGTGAGTTAAAACTCTGGGCTTCCTGCCAATCAAATCAGCATTAATTACTAACACAACTACACTGAGAATGCCACAGATTGAACAGATCTTCACCTTAGAATGTCTTCATCCACAAAATACTTGGTAGTAACAGAAATGCACTTGCTGAAGTACATGACTACAGGTTATTATGCTTTTTACTGCAAATAAACCTTTTGGCTTGTTTACCTGCTCATTTAAAATGCTCAATAACCTCATAATACTCCAGAAGATTTCAGACTTCATGAGCACTTGTCAGTTAATGGGATAACAACTTCCTGTGGTCCCAGGAAAAATTTGTGGGGAGAAAACAGGTTGGAGTGGTGTTCTGTGCTATGTGTGCATGAAGGTTTTTAAGGTGATAAAAAGATGAGCTCTAGTTCCACATATTACAAAACATGGAAAATCACGTAGATCATCCTATATCAGGATGTTTTAGCAAGTTTTAGAAATTAAAGACACAGAAACTTACCAGGAAGTTTTTGCTTTGCCAGGCTGGAAGTGGGAGTTGGTGGTGGAGTAGTGCCTGTTCCTTGGGCCTTTGATACATATGTGGATTCTGTGGATTCCAGAGAACCTGCAGGTTAAAAAAAAATAATCAGGTTGACTATAACTCAGACTAGACCAGTTTTTCTGTTTGTATTTATAAGGTATGTAACAGTCGTATTGTTAATGCACATTTCTGAAACTGCATATTATAGCTGTGAGAGACACTAATGAGCCCGGGAATATTTGGTCTTAAGACTCAGTGTTTTATAATTTCATAAAGTATTATGTTGGTACATCAGTCTTCATGATGTAAAAGCTTCAAGGCAGCTCTTTCCACATCACCAGATATGAATTACAAATATGCCAGTAACAGTCTTTCACATTGTACTGTTCCATTCACTGCAGTCTCCCACACAGCCCAGTGTGTCCTTGTTGGACAAGCACTGCTTAGCACAGCCCCTCTTACCAACATGGCAATGGCCAGGTGTTCCCCCAAACCAGGACCTCACAGACACCCCATCCAGTGGCACAAGCTCCACTCTGGAAGCCCCCTGGGGAGGATCCATGTGAACAGACACAGGGGAGCAATCTGCTGAGGCTGAGCTACCCCACCAGCTCACACATTTATAAAGCTCAAACTCCTGCAGCATATGCAGCCAAAAGTCATAGAAATTATTCCTTTATTAATAAATGCCAGTGTCTATCACTGCTTTTTTAATGTGACTCTACATGTAAGAACAAAATGTAAACTGTATGAACAAGGGCAGAAGATTCTTACAGGGTGTTCCAGAAATAGTGCAAAGCATGTTCTTGTACATCCTGAGGGTGGATTATGTCACTCATGTTCAAACCAGCAGAGGAATGTGTGCTGCAAGCTCAGTACAAAATTGGAAACAGCCCTAACACCAGTGCAATGCAGATGCACCGAGCCCTACCTGCTGTTAAATTGAACGTCCTCCCCTTGGGCGAGACTTGGAAAGGAGAAAACCAGTTGAGCACAGAGCCCACCACAGGAATCTGTCGCAGCAGCCCCTGCAAAGCACAACCCAGCACTGGTGAGCAGGTGACCCCCTGGGACCAGCTGTCTCCAGCTCCCACACAGCTGCTGGTCACAGCCTCACCTCTTCCAGGAGTCGTTCTTCATTGGCTTTCTGAAGCTGAAGCTGTGCTTCCTGAATCCCTTTTCTAACAACTTCAGTCATGTTTTCCAACAGCTAATAAAACCCAGAAATAATGATATATGTTATTTAGACTTGAAATTGTTTTTTTAGTTCAGGTTTTCAGTATCTAGACAGGGTAGTCAGATATTACCAGCCTCACAATAAGTCTAATAAGGTATGTGCCAGCTTAGGTTCACTTTGTCTAATTTCATAAATGACTTGCCACTCTGGGCCCTGTGACAAACAAAACATTCCTTCCATAGGTACTTAAGACTTGTGGGCAATTACAACTTTTACCTTCACAAAGAACAAAACCATGTCCTGAACCCAATATGAAGGGGGGAAAAAAAAGGTGCTGAAATGTTTTGTGATTTATTAATACCTACTCTTGAATTTTCTTCAATTTCTCTGCCTGTTGCTGCAATGGTTTCAACCAGCTCTGACACATCCAGGTCCTCTGTGACCATTCCAATGTAAACACAGTTCTTCTGCCCTCCAAACTCTGGTCCTGTGAGCACAGGGAGAATCAAAATCTTTGGGATGTGCAACAACCTTGCAATGGCTGTGACACTCAGTTTGTGAATCTGGATGTTCTCACACACCCTCCCTTCAGTAATTAGTGGCAGGAGCTGCAGGGGTATAAATCATGCAGACTAAAAGTTCAGCCCTGGGGGTTTTTAAAGGCAGCATAATCTGAGCAAGAAAAACAGTGGGTATTTTATAGAATCAAGGAGCTGTATTATAAATACCAGTGTTCAATATGCTTCAAACTCCTTCACTTTCTGCCATTTACAGATTACTTGGTTCCACAACCACAGGGCACTTAATTCTTGCAAGCTGACTAGAAAAGGATCCAAGTTCAGAGTAAGCAAATTAATACTGTTTTCAGCTATCATGTGGCACTGTGGAAGTGTTGCCAATTATCACAAAAGTCATCTGAAGCTCTGAATCCAGCCAGAGAGAGCAGTGAAACCACCAGAGGGCCTGGAATGAGATCTGCTTTTCACTAAATCCAGCACTATTTGAGGAGGCTCAGCTTACACAGAAGAACATTGCAGCTTTTATTCTTTGAGACAAGGAAACCTTCTGTGGCTCATTTCCCATAAGTCAGTTTTCACAAGTATTTCTGAGAACAGTGCACCTTGCTCACCTGCTGAACACTTCCCAACATTTCCACACCCTTCTAACACAGCAAGGAGAACAACATGAACAGAAGGGGTTTTAAATTGTGCAGTTACCCAAAGAAAAAGTGAGATCCGACTCCAGTTCATTCAACTTTTTCAGAAGTTCTGTATTGATTTTTTCTAGTTCTTTTTCTTGTTTGTCATCATTCTTCTCATCACTGTGGTAGTTGTACCTTCAAACCAAGCCAAGAAATAGGAATTTCACTTTACAGTACATACAAAAATACCTGCACATTTAGCAGGTCTCTACAAATTCCCTTATTTTCCAAACAAATAAATCCCAGAAGATCAGCAAGTTTACTGGCATTTGTAACCAGAGATTTTGGGGTGGGGTGAGACTGCTGCAAGCTCAGCACAAGAGATTTCCAGTTAATCTATTGATTATATTTGAACTGTTTTGACTACACAGAATCCTTCCCAAAGGATCACAAGAGGAACTTGAAGAGGTTTTTTCAAGTGCTATTCAGCATTATCAGTGAGTGCCACTATAGATAAAGATGTGAGTTAGGCTTGGCTGAATACAGTGGGATGCACTTGGACATGACACAACCCTCTAATGGAGGCACATGCTGCCTCCAGCCTTACAACTGCTGCCCTAAGCTTGCCCAAACAGCTCTTCAGCTTTTCTCTTAAAAGAAACAAAATAAACAACATTACAGAGGGAATTTTCTAAAAAGCCCATCAAAAGCTTCAACTGGGTTCAAAGGCAGATAATAACGTGCAAACAATACATCCAGATCACCATGGAAAAGATCACATATTCCTGTTAAAGCACAGTCTATCCAAGTACAGAATGAAGAAAATAATTTACCTCACAACACCTAACCCTGGCCAGCCAAGATCTTCAATGTACAACAGGCCAACAGTTCTTCTCACTTCTTGCTCAAATTCCTCTCTCAGCTGCAACGTACTTGTCAGTACTGGTATCTTCATTTTCAGGCAGTCTACTAACTGATCAATGTCCTGTATTTCAGTCCCTAAAACTAAAGAGCAGATGTGTTAGTGAGTGATAAATGTGATGGACACCACACAGATGTCTGAGTTGACTGATTTGTAAAGAAGTCACTCTGCAAGTCAACTGTAAATAGAATGTACAGACAGTATTGAATGTCTTCATCCATGTAAGTGTTTTTTTTCTTCAGTTGTCTCTCCACTGATACATCAAAATAAAAAGAAGGAATCCTTAAAAACTGCAATGTAGTGTAGAAAGGTCAGCATCTGGTGTTTAGCAGCTGAGAGAAGGAATGTAACTCTCAGAAGAGCTTCTCCCCTTTCCTACTGCAGAGGTAGTGAGGGAATGGCACCCACAGCACCTGAGACACCCCTAATGCACCCAGTGCCGAGGCACAGCAGAATGATAAAGCTGAGATACTTTTGTTCATAAGAAAATCCCCACCACAGGAGAATATACTGAGGAGTTTCTTGAGCACATCTGCTTTTACCCCAGGAGGTTGTTGCACAATTCTATAGCAGATGCCAGCCTGTTGCAAGTGTCTGGCTGAAGGGACTGTTACCTGCAGAAGTCAGCAATGGGCTGAAACGCACACACGTGCCCTCATCTTCCAGCTCCACCACATCAACCCCACTGGCAGGAACCAGCTGTGCCAGCTGCTCTCCCAGCTGCAGGAACAAGGCACAGTTAGAGAATCCCCTGCCTCAGACTGGGACACACAAACACAATTCTCTGTATTTCTCAAAATTGGTCCTTGTACCAAAACGCTTCAGCTTCCTGGGGGTGTGACTGTGTCTGACATACACTTAAAACTAGGAACATTCAGGATAAGCTACAAGTGTTACAAGTCAGAAGTTTCTGCAAAATTGCCCCTGCAATTCAAGAATGCCATGATTAGAACACAGCCAGTCCAACCCAGCTGTGTGCTCAGCTCTGACAGCACAGGTTTCTACAGTTAACACTCAAGATCTGGAAAATAAAGCTGTCTATTCAAGAATACACAGATATTGGCTGATTTAAAAAAATTCCAAAGTTTTCACATATTCCCACAAGACCAAGGGAAAAACCAACAGCTTGGAATGATTTCAGTAGTAATTAAGAGTAAAATCATCAGAAATGTGAAAGCAACTTTGCCTCAGAGCAAACTAACCCTTTAAATTCAAATTACTCACTAGGACATCAGATTGATAATAACTTTCAAACTAGTCTAAGAAAGGGTTTGTAAATCCCGATGAACCCCTGAACCATTCCACTGTCACTCCTCTTTCCCCAAAGAGAAAAGCATCCATTCTTACCCACTGATTGAAGGTGTCATAAATGTGCCTCTCGTTGCTTATGATGGGGTGCTGAATAGTTGAGGCCTGTGCAGCATGAGAGGTCTGATCTGAATCCAAAGACAGAGAATCACAAAAGTGGATTTTTATTTACTTAATTAAACAACAGCCAACCTAAAATTTAGATAAAAGGCAAATAATGTTCCCTAGATAACAAAACACATCCACACCATGTTCTGGGCCTCAAGCAGATAACAAGGACTTTTTTTTGGTAAAGGTATGTTGAACATGATAAATACAAGAAGTAAAATAAGAACTGAATACAATAGTTTTTCAAAAAGCCTCAGTAAAATACTTCTGAGTTTTGAGGTTCAAATGCCACAATGGAAATAAAACCAGTACTTTCACAAAGCAAAATCCTGTCACTGCAATATTTAATTTGATGCATTCAGCTACTTTTTCTTTAAATCAAGTTTTAGTGATTACTTTGTTTTAAGCCACACAAAAGTATTCCTGAGAATTTAAGAGTCCATCATACACATAAAACACAGAAAAGGACAAGCATTTTACATCCTTGTAACTCAGGTGGGTCATTTCTCCCCAGTAAAGCTTTTCAAATCAATGTACAAAGCAACCCACCAAGTCACTGGAGCTGCATGAATAGATTTACTTCGTGAGTACAGCCATTAATTAAGATTAAATCCCAAACCAATACTCCTCCCATGCCCCCAGAAAAAGAATACACAGGCAATGAAAATCAACACTCATAAGAAAACTACACATTTTTCCAGCAGTGTTTTGCCTCACCCCACACAGACACATTCCCACCCTCAGGGTGTGCAAATAAAAACAGCACAGCAACATCCTCTGCTTTATCTGAGGGGACAAAATCCTCTTTTCTGGTGAGCACATCTCAGCACAGATGTCCTGCTCAGAGACACATGTGGCTCCTGGATACCTGTGACAGCATTTCCAGAGTTGTTCCTAATATGTTCTGCTGTTTTCAAAGTTATTGCAACAGGAAATGTAATCAGTAAATTACTGATTTGTGCCACTTCCACAAAATGTTTGAAAGGCACAGAAAACCTTCCCCCAGCAGTACAGTCAAACACAGCCTGCAGCTTGTGAGAAACTTCCATCATCTGCTCTCAGGATCAAAATCATATGCAAATGTCTCCTCAAGAAGGCAGAAAATGACTTGTAATGAAAATTTAAAACACTGCAGTCTATCTAAAAAAAGAAGCTATCACATGTATATGCTGGATTGTGACCAGCATTCACAACCTTTTAAAAGCACATTACACAAGAGAAGTGCACATTTATCTCAAATTCATTTGATGAATTAGTAGTGTAAAATACTGTGAAGAGATGGGGGTGTGTGTGTGTTTAGTTTTCAATAAATCACATACCTCTTTTTGAATATTCCTGGGAAAACTTGAAAACCACCACTGGTGAACTCAGTTCATCTTCAACCTTAAAAATAAACCCAAAAACCTATAAATATATTCCTGTATTTTTTAAAGATTTAACACTGTATTTGGAATGAATATATTATCCATAATTTCTAAAACTATTTCTGGTATAAAAACCTCAGCTGGGATAATTTTTGCCTGTAATTTCAGGGAAATTTCAGGGTTCACAGTATGATCTCAACAGCAGGGTAAGATGCAGACAGAATATATTAAAGACACTTATGGCAAGTGGTTTCACAGATGTGTTACTGAGAAAATTCATGCTTTAAATGCAATTAAATCAAGCTCTGAACACAATTTCTGGGTGTTGTTCTGTCAGCTCCCCTGAGTGCACGAGCACAGAGCAATGGAACAAACTCCAGTGAACACCAGAACTGGATTAGAAGGATCCCAAGGATCATCAAAACAATGGCTTTGATTTAAGCAATATTTTTAAATCATTTTAGTCAAAGCTGTTCTTATCATTGAACAGGCAGACACTAAACTCTACAACCACAGCATTAAAACCAGACTGTACCGAAGTTTTAATGAAATCCAGGTTTTTCAAGTTCTCCAGCAGCCTTTGACTCTAGAAGAGCACAGCAGAAGAGGGAAAAAGGAAGAGAAACACAGTTTTAGAAGTTGAAAATTATTCTGAAAAACATTTAACAGTCACTACCATAATGTTTATTTTTCAACAAACCCTTAAAATGTGTCAGAGATTCATCCAGTTTTTATTTGTAAATTCAGAGTGTAATGGAAAAATATTTTCTGGGTTAGTAAAACACTGTCTACAAAGTGATTTTCATTATGTCTTGGTGTATTTGTTTACAAAGTTCCAGAGATATCACAACTCCAGGGAAAGCAGTGTGGAGCAGAAGTCAATTTTCTCAAAGCTACCACAGCCACTGGTTATTGTGACTTTCTAACATGTTCTCATTAGAAAAGATATTCTTACACTGTGGTTTAAGAGTATTAACAGACTGTTGTAAAAGCTAAGATCAATCTTAGATGCCACAAAATCGTAATGACTAATAACACTTTTTCACTCTTTTTTAGGTCTTTCATGCCAATAGTTTCTTCACTGACCTCTACACAAACTTCTCATGTCCATTTTGCCCTTCTCTGAATTTCTGGTATGTCCTGCCTGTTTAAGTGTTTTGCATATAAATAATACATTCTTTAAGTAATGCATTATATTGGACCTTAAATTTTACTATAGTAAGGACTCAAATTCAAAGATAGTGCAGTTGCCACTGTATCTCAAGAAATGTCTGGAAGTCATTCTTACTAAAAGTAATTTACTATTACTTATATCAATACGATGTTGAGTAGAGCAAAAAAGTAACAAAATCTTTCTCTGAACACCATTCAGACAAAAATAGTTAAATGACAAAAGAAGAAAGTGATTTTGTTACTTTGCTATTTAGAAAGAAGAAAAAAGACTGATTATTTCTTAATTAAAAAAACCCCAACCAATCTAACAGGAAAAGCACATTTCTCCCCCAACCACTTTATGCTGCTTTCACCATTTGTGACACAGTATGAACCAATGGGCTCTCCCATCAACAACTACAGTATTTTCAGTAGATTCTTCTACAAAGCATCACAATAATCAAAAAGGTCTATTAACAGTGAACATAAACCACTCCTAAGCTGTTTCTCACCAGTTGTGAGGCATGTTTTATCCTCTCCACAATGCCATCATGGCCCAGGTACTGCAGGGACAGCCACAGGGGCAGGGCACGGAGCTTCTCCACGGGCTGACTCGATGTCAGCCCAGCTGCCAAGGACTAGGGAGGAAAATAAACAGACAAACCACTGTCAACCTCTCTTCAGCATTACCATCTAGATGCTTGTGAAGAACAGGACACTACACTGTCATCGAAGTTTTGAGATCTTGAGAAGAGTGACTGAGAAGCTGAACTCACCAGAGACGGATCCTCGTGTCTGTAGAGTGTCACTGCAGGCACTGCTGGGAGACCCAGCCAGGAGCCCAGGGTAAGAGTCATGCTGTCACATTTTGTAGCAGCCTGAGGTTGATTATAATAAGCAGAATATAAGCCATATCTATTCTGATTAGATCACAACCTTAAAATCTAGAGCACATTATTAAGTTTGTAGATACAGTGAACATACCAGTACAGAAGAGGAGACATAACCCAAAGCCAAAGTTGCCAGATTCACACTGGAAAAAAAAAGTGGGTTTAGCTCATATTTTATATGTATTAAGAGACAGCATTTTAATCTGCAGTTTAAATATTTCATGTTGATGTGTAAAGGGAGGCACTTTTTGTTCACATATTTTTCATTAGGAAGCAGTAGATGTTGCTACTTTGTATTCCAAGATGGAAAATCCAAAAGTAAAAATTCATTTCAATCTAAAAATGTTTCAGTCCAACCTTTGGGGAAATCATCCCCTAAAGTCATATCCATAATTTAGCACCAATTTGGTATAAAAAATAAACAGAATGCAAATATTACACTATGAAATACTGAGAGAAACAGGCTCTCTACTCCAGGCTCAAACTTAGAGCAGCTTGTCTAAGTTCTTGGAATTTCTCTTCCTCTTGGTTTAATCCCCCTCCCAGTCCTGTTGCACAGTGCACTTGCTGCAGCTTTCTTGACAACCTTCACTGAAGTGTTATCCTTTCCACACTCATTTCATTCCCCCTTTTTCAATTATCACTGTATAACACCCTCCCTGACTTAGAAGTTCTTTCAGGCCTCCCTGACCTAGAAGGCCTTTTAATTCATATTTCAAACTCTTCAAAGAAAGGATAGATAAGATCCCCATCTGAATAAAAGTAATCACTAATCTGTGCTGAAATAACCTCTCCAATTAATTCTTCCTCTGTATGTGAATCAATTCTTATCTCAAAATGACAAAGTTATAACCTTATAAAATGCTCAATCTTACAAAAATAAAGCTACCCTATGGCTTTCTACCAGCTGATTAGCTGTAAAATTACAGGCTAAAATTAGTTAGACTTTGTCATGAATACAGAGAACTAAATTTCAAGTTCCCTACCCTTCCACGTGGAGCCACATGTTGTGCTGCTCACAGAGCTCCTTCAGCCGCCCCAGTTTGTCCGTGTGCCCAGCGCCTGGAGTGCCTGGTAAAACAGGAAAAAGGCAGTGAGCATCCCATGCAAACTGAAGGACCTCTTGTACTGATTAACATCTCGGTTTTCCAAGTCCAAAGCACCTCCTCTATCCTTTGCACTTACAGCAAATTTTGTTCCTGAGCAGTTGCGTTTAATTAACTCGAAGAAAAATGTAATTTTTCAAGCTAAAGTTGATGGCGCATCCATCCAAAAATTCTGAAGTGTTAACGTGGAACTGATTTTCAACAAGAGATTTGCACTCACTAAAATAAGTTATATTAATACATCAGCTGACATAAACAGAACTGCAACAGTATAATCCACCTTCAAATCCATCTCGACCCTCTCTAGACAGATAATTATTGTGGTTATTAACATATTCCTGATATTTCTTGATATGCAACCACTAAGCTGTTTAAGAATATACTTTTTGAATTATAACATGTATTCATGGAATAGCAGGTTTTATTTGCTATTGTTTGTCCACAGCACTTACCAGCATTGGCCACAAGCAACAAAGGCAGTTTTCCAGACTCAACATCATCTTTAATCACTCTGTCCAACAAAGCAACATCCTGTTATCAGTAAGAAAACAGTGTTTGTCAAACACCAAATTGTTTCTCCTGAACTGGAAATATGCATTAAAAATAAAAATGGATAGCATTCTGAACTTCTGAAAGACACTCTCAGTGTCTTTGTGTTTTGCAGTTTCTTCTTCTCAAAGGCAAAATGAGCTGAAGGTCTAATAAAGTATTTGTGAAAAATACAAACAGATACATCATGTATTTTGTAAAACATCTCTGACTACTGGTGTTTTAGAAATCTTGCACTAAAAAGCACCTTCCTTAAATGTCATTAAAAATATTTTGCAAATTACAAAACCAGGATAACAAGCTGCTTTTAGAAAATTTCCATCTATGATTTGTACAGTTACAAAACAGAAGATTTAGAGGTTGAGAGTTAAGTGTATTAATAACCTTTTCCTAACAACATAATTGACATTAAAGATTTAAAAAAAACCCAAAACAAACCCAGAAGAGCTCTTAGGGAAGCCAAACTTACCATTTGGTGCTGAGATCCAAACATAGTGTTACAAGGCACTCGGCACATGCAGGAAAGGGGCAACCCAAGCTGCAATAAAAATGATGGGATTTCAACTGAGAAATACTCATTTCCTGTGTTCACCCAAATACACAAAGAACAACATGGCAAGAGAATGTAACATTAAGGTTTCTAAAGTTTCTTGCTAAGCCTTATAATTGAATTAATAGAAGAGAAAACCAACAGCTTTTAGTTGGCTCATCCACTGCTCAGTGCCCTGAATGTTAGACAGGCCACAGGAAAGTCTGTATATGGCTCAAGGAGCTTACTGAAGTCTACAAACATTCATGCAAATAAACACTTGGTAAAACCAGGTTTTAAACATAATTAGGAAAAATGGGTTTCTTTAAAGCACTGGGTTGTGAAGGCAGTCTTGCTACTCCAAACAAGACCTTCTGAAACAGGATCAGAACAAGCTACCCCTCCCTCAACAGTTTTTCTTTAAAAAAACCCAAATGTTTATTGAACATAGGAGTACAAGGGCATCATTCAGGACTAATTGCATTCAGGACTAATTTTGCAATAATTCAGTGTTTGCAAATCCAGTATGTTTGGGCTCAGCTCTATTTCACTATGACCAACAGCTTATGTAAAGCACAATACAATCTAGAAACAAAAACTCCTTTTTAAACAAGCCAGCATGCAGGGATCCTTTCACTGGAAATATTCAGAAAATTCCCCTTCCTCCCACTGTAAATGAAAACTGAAAGGATTTTTCCCAGACTTACTTGCAAGCTCTACTTGCAGCTGAACCCCCAATGAGTCACTTTACCTGACTGCAGAGAGCTTGGCCCAGGCCTGTTCTGGCTGCAGAGCTGATGTATATGACAGGCTGCTTGGAGCAGAGCACATGGAACCCCTCTGTTGTGTAATCCTCGTAGCGGCTGTGAATGACCAGGCGGCAGATTTTCAGGAGACCTTCACGATCATCCTCGTGATAATAGGCTGATCCATTCTCATACCTGCAAGAAAAGCCAAGGAAATATCACCAACAAAACCAGCAGCCAGTTTACTACCTGAGATAACACTGACCAGCAAAGGAGCTCACCAGAGGACAAAGATGATTAAAAAAACCCTTCTCGTTTCCCAGGTTAAAGTAGATTAGAAGAAAACTTCAATAAAACAGTCTGAGATTACTGGACTTCCCTCACTGTTTATATATTTTCATTTAGGCTCAGAGATAAGAGTAAGAAAGGAAAAACATCTGAGTTCCTAAGATTGTCTTTAGGGATTTCAAAGCCTTGCTCACTAAGAGTAGAGTGCAGGAGGAAACACACAAAAGGCTCCACTCTGGATTCAATGTATGTCAATTCTGGACTGATCATTTTAAAGGGAATGCAATCTGACATTCTTCAGGATAAGCTGAGTTGGTGTTTCAGACCTTTCAAATACTTCTAAGTTTGTGGCACAGTGGTTTCTTCTCTTGACATCCTCACTCCAGTCACACATTTTTACACAATCATTATTACCTGGTCACACAAGTTACTCCCAGTGACTCACCTGAACAGCCTGCAGAGCCACAGAGTGGTATCAGAAAGGATCCTTGTTGTGAGTTTTCTCAGCCTTTCCCTGTCCAGCACTGATATATAAGCAGCCAAACTGTGTCCCAGTAGAGCCATGTGACCTTGTTCACCAACGTTTTGAAGTCTGCAAGTCAGAACAGAGTAACTGCCAACTAAACACAGGTTACAAACATTACAGTAACTTTAGGTTTATAAGTTTTTAATGTAGAGTGGCAGAATTCATGCAATTTAAATTCATGCAATTAAAATATTTAGCAGAGAGAAGTGTCCTCATGCAGAGGACACTCTGGACACTTAATAGTTTTAAAGGCAGTTTTCTTGGGGTTTCTGTTTGTTTTTTTCTTGTGGGTTTGTTGCATTTTTTTTTTAATCTCCAAAATATTCTTCAAATTCTAAATTTTCAATAATCTTCTCCAGATTAGTTAGTATTATTTCTGTTGGACAGAAAAACAGAAACAAATTTTATTTCCTTTTGTTCCTAAATCTACAGAGATACATGGTAAAAAATTATTGGTATTCAAAGCTTAAAGACTTTCAGACTTAAACTTCCAGAAAGTAAAAACACATCAGAAACAATTCAATTTAATGAAAGCCTGTAATGAAAGCTTGATAATTTTAAGAAAGCCAAGCCTCATGCTTTATTTGGCTTCAGTGTACAATGTAAGGTGCCTTTAAAATGTACCTGGTTGCATGATATATCATATTTTAAAAGACTTAATATATATACTTAAATAAATATAGGAATAATATACACCTAAACAGATCTATCACTTCAATGTGTAAGTTCTGTAATAATCAGAATGTAACAAAATCAGGCACCTTCCACATGCAGTAATTGGCAGGACTTACCTGTAGGACTGTGGAGTTTCCTCTTCCTCCTCTCCATGCATCAGGTTCTGAACCAGCTGAAGGATGCTCACCATATCCTGGCCACTGGGAAGGGAAAACAAAAACCACCTTAAAAAAACTAAAAGAAAAGGTAAGTGCCAGCATCTAAAAGAGGCCATTTGGGACACTGCACAGGAAGACATGAACTCAACACTGCAGTTCTGTTGAATGCTGAGTATTGCAACAAAAACAGTTCCTTGCTCTCAGAAAAACTGATCACAGAGATGAGAATGCTGAATCTGTTAATTTAAAACCCTACCTCATTGTAGCAGGAAAGCAAATCTACTGATATCTGAAAACTTGGACTGAAAAGTCTGACAGCACTGAATTCTTATTGCTACACAGCAGAGGAAAGTGACAGCTAAGGATCCACATCCCTCATCATGTGAACCAGCTTCAGCTCTGAACTCAGCACATCTCAAACAATTACCTACAAATAGTTTCTGGCAAAGCCTGGCTCTATTAAGACTCCTGACATGATCCACTCTAACATGGTGAAACAAGAAAAGATCCACAACAATTCAATCCACAACACTTTTATAATTCCAACTAAAATTTACAGTAGTGTAAGAACTTACAGTGTGACTGCTGAAATTTCTTTTTTATTCATAGAAAATAAAATTCAGTGCCTCCACTCAAAAACAAGTTTAGTTTAAAAAGCTTTTGCAATACTTTGTGAGGTGCTGACCTGGGCTCCTGCAGGATTTTCTTCCAAAGAGGACACAATGAAGTTTTAGTTGTCAGGTAGTGGTTTTACCTGTCCTATGCACATGAGCTCTGTTTAATATTTGAAGACACATGTGCTGAAAAGGTGGGGAGTTTGAGTATGGAAGTAGTTGGTATGATGATAATTTTATTTTTTCCCTATGTGAGCATGGGAGAAAGTTTATTACAATGCCTGGAAAATGTCAATGATTGCATTAATACAAAACTTGCTTGGAGGACAAACATATTATATGTATTTTACATACTTTGAAAAGAGCATTATCTAAAAAGTTGTTGCTGCCTACCTGCCCTGGAGTGGCCCAGGAATGTCCTTCCTTGCATATTTCTTCTCATTTTCCTCCTCCACTTTTCTAAAGACACAACAATAAATTGTCTTTAGTCTGCATTTTATAACAGCAAGTAAATTATTGACTTAGACTTGCAGAAATACCCACTGACATGTTTGCTCTCTATTCCACTGACAACAGGCTCATGAACAAATCAGATGAGACCAACTCAGAAGTTTAACACAGACTGATTTAAAGAGTTTGAGTTGTTTGGGGATTTTTAACAGAAAGCTTACAGAAAAATCCCACGTCAAAGAATTAAAAGCCACTTATATTGCAATAATAAAAAAAATTCTAACATCTCTGAAAAAACAGGGTCACTGGACTTGTTCTGAATATTAGAGAACATGCATAAAAATACATGCATTTACTTTAAAAATCCCACCATTTTAGAAGCAAAGCCTTAAGCTTCAGAATGACAGTGTGACCTTAAATGATGAGGAAAATGAGGGGGTTTTTTCTGCTTAATGTCAGTGACAGCAATAACCCTCCTCAGCACAGAGAGCTGTGGTTGGACTGTGTCCTCTGCAGGTACCTCTGATTGTCTTCCAGCATCTTCATGGCTTCATTCAGGTTCTTCCCCATTTCTGCCAGAGTAGGGTCCACCATCTGGCAGGAAAAAAAGAACAACTTTTAAGGAAAGATCAAAAAACACTGATCTTACTGCTGTCCCCACAGCACCCTCAGTACAAATTCAGGCTCTGGCAGATCCTTTTGATCAGCCTGTACGAACACATTGAAAAATAATAATAATAATATGTTGAGTATCAGGAACACAAAATACACAAAATGAGAAAACATTACTAAACTAAAATAAACCAAAGGAAAACTCAACTCTGTGACAGGAGTTCCATTATTGATAGATCCAAATCTTTTTCTGCACAAGGAAAGTCAGATTTTTTTTCTGACAAATAAATGTTCCACTAAATGCTCATTGTAATGCTTTAGCTAAGAATGAAGTATGTGCCATGTTCACCCAACTGTATGATTTTGTTCTTCTTCAGAACCATTCTACACCAGGAAAATACCCTTAAGTGTAAAAATTCACATGCAGTTGTATCCAAAATAATAAAAAACCCAAACCCAAATCAAAACTCTGCTAAGGGACACCCTGACCTTTCTACAGAATATGGAAAAAGATTGAGACTCCAAAGACAATCACAAGCCAAATATCACTTAGAAACTATGTGAGAACTCATTTCTGCACCCAAAAAAATCCATCACCATGTTGGCAGTTCTGCTGACAGTCACCTCCCATGACTGACTCTCATCAAAGAAACCCAGCAAATAACCCCCCTCAAAACCTCACTAAAACAACTGCAAACCCACCCACCAAACACCACCAGCCCTTCTGCCACAAGGAACACTGGGTTAAGGACAACACACTTCTTCCAAGAAAGCAAACTTTTAGAAAAGAAGGTTTTTTTGGGAAGCTAAACACTGAAAATTTGATGCATTTTGATGCAAACTCAGGGAGATATTTGCATAAATTGACAGTTCATCCCCTTTCTTTTTTTAGCTTGTCAGTTCAACTAAGAGGTTTCCAAGTGTATACAAGTAATAAACCCCAGAAGAAGTGAAAAGGTCAACACTTGGTACCTGCAAAGACAGGAAGGTATCACTAACACTGCCCTAGAAAGGAGCAATAACATGGCACCGTTCCTGCCATTCCCCTGGCACACCTTTACTACACTGCTTTTCAAAACAGGTAAGAAAACACCCAATCCAAATACACTTGGAAATCTATTTTTTCCTGTGTCTGGCACCTTTAAACCCATTTTTTCTTGCAGACATTCCCTTTAGCACAGCAAGGAGTGACACTGAGCTGCAGCTGAAGGCACTGACAGGCAGCAAAGGCTTCTCTTGCAGCTGCACAAAACAGGCCAAAAATCCTGATCTCACTGCTGAAACCAGGGAAAAGCACTTGCCAGGCTGGAAGAATTTAAAAATCATTGAACTTCTCTCTCCTGAAGCCATCAGCAGCACAAAGACAGAAGAATTTCCCAAGGAACTGCTTTTGCTTTGAAAAAGTCCCTTTCCTGCACTTCGACCTGAGAGCTCTGACAGAAGGTTGTGACAATGGCACAGGAGAAGCTGCACAGGAACATTTACACATTGAAGGATTAGATGCCATTTGAAGCTTCCAGAGGATGTGAAAGGTGTCATCTGGCAGAGTTTCATTTACCTACAGTGATCAATATTAAAGGGTATTTGAAAAATAAATCCCCCCAGCAGGGAGGCAGAAGGCAACAGCACTGGAAAGACCCATCACAACAGACAGCAAAACCCCTGAGCTGCTCCTGTTGCACTCCTGGTGCAACACAGGCAACCTTTGCCCGTGGAGATGCAGACACCAAAGTCAGTGTCGTTACAGAAGGCAGTGGGATTCATTTACAGCAGCATTTTACTAACCAGGAAATGCAAAAAAAAAATTTACATTGAGAGTTACCATATGTTCTAAGGCTATTTTTACCAAAATATTTTGAGATTTAACTCGTATTACAGCAAGTGGTAGGTGGCTGAAAGGCTCAGCAGCCCCAGACTGACAGCTCTCCATCCTGGGGCTTTACAAGTGCCAGCAACAAATGTCTGGGGGAAGAACGAAGGAACAGTGCAAGTACTGAACAGTATTTTCTCATCAGCAATAAACAGCTTTTTACACTTCTGACTTCATCATCACTGACCCACAACTTCATTGGACACTGAGAGAAAAAGCAGCACAAATACAAACAGTTCAAGGCCTCATCACAGAGATGAAAACAGCCCAACACACTCTGCAAGCATT
This sequence comes from Neodrepanis coruscans, assembly GCA_013400695.1. Classification (NCBI taxonomy): domain Eukaryota; kingdom Metazoa; phylum Chordata; class Aves; order Passeriformes; family Philepittidae; genus Neodrepanis; species Neodrepanis coruscans. The sequence continues at coordinate 3,824 of VYZS01090995.1, read as the reverse complement.
CAATACTCATATACAGCCAAGACAAAAACCTAAATATGACCTTTGGCAATATTCCCACACTAGTTTGTGGTTTCCAGAGTAGCACCACATCAAAGAAACCCTGCAAAGGAGTTTGGGGAGCAAAAAGAAAAATATCTTTTCTCCTGGGAACCCTTAAGGGAGTAAATAAGTGGCCTAATTTACTGATTGTGCCTCTCTCACCTGATTTCAGTCAGGCTGCCACAGAACAGGATCAGTGGTTGGAAGGCACTGGTTTGTTTGAGGCTTCTTGAGCAGCACATGCAAATATTCAACCAGATCTGGTGCACATGAGGACACAAGATGTGGAGGAATTACCAAACAGGCTCTGGGCTGCCTTTGTTTGCTACCGACACAAATTCCCTGCTGAAATGACATCAGATGTTCCAAACCACACACACTTACCTGTGACTCATCCTGCCTCACTAATCATTACTCACACAGAAGAGCTGGCAGAATAAATACATAAAACACAGCTTTGAAACTCCTAAGAACAGGCACTAAGCTCCATGAAATGCTCTGAAAGCCAGAAAGTCCTTGAATCCTGATGTGGCCTTAATTGGAAAATTAATCCCTTCTGAATTTTTCCAATTGCTAAGTGGAGATGCAGCAATATATTTTCTTCTCTGAATTATGGCAAGAGAAAAAGCCCACCTTTTACTGCTGTAGGCTGCATTTTTTATATAAATATATATAATTTTTTCTATATGCTCCTTCTCTGCTCACATCAGTAAGGGCATGGAGGTGGGAAGCAGGAGACTTTCTGCTTATTTTAAGCAGCACAAGAAGAGGTGTGGCAAAGCTGCAGCAACAAACCATTCAGTGAAGAAAGGTCTCTAATAACACTGCACAATAAAGCAGCACATTCCTCTAGTTTTGTCTGTGAATGAGCCCAAGTGTGCACAGAATGCAACCAGTAATAAACTGTTTTCTTTATGGCCTTGAGCTGTTGGTGAAAACAACTGGTGGATGAGTCCTGCAATGGCACCTCCTGAGCCACAGCAAAAGGCACTTTTTGGGGGGTTAAAAGAGCTGCCCTCAGTTTCTGCATCCAGTCCTCCCCCTGCTCACAGTCAGGGGAGCCTTTGGCCACTGAGTTCCCAGACACACAACACCCTCCAAGCTGTGAGGAGGCCCCAGCCACAGCTCCTTCCCTCCAGGAATCCAGTCAGTCCCACTTGGCAGCTGGGGAGAGGAAAAGGGGCCGCTGAATGTGAACTGCAGATTCCAAAAGCAGAGTGTTGCTTCAAATACCCACATTTTACATCAGGATTTTGCATTTCTGGGGGCTGCACTACTGAAAGAAAGGGATGATTTTTAAACACTCCACACAAAGTGCTGTGCTGCAGAGCAGGTGTAGCTCATGCCACAGCTCATGGCAAGTGCCCACTGCTTCATTAGAGCTTCCTGAAAGGAAGTTTTACCACCAAAACCCCAAAACTCTTCTCACCAGTAAATTAATCTCAAACAATATCACTGTTCTTCAGCAAAAAAAACAACTGTGTTTATTCTCCAGGCTAAGAAAAGTTTAAGATAACAAAAAAGGAAGTCACTTCATGACTGTTGGGCTTGAATGAAAATGCCCCTGTGTTACCACAAGGCTTCTGCTTAGCAGATATTTGCTCTTTGGATCTTTATTGCTCCCCTGAGGTGCAGCAGGACCTGCAGGGCTGTAATTTTCTCTGTAAAATCACCAGGATGTCGTGGCAAAGAACTCAGTAACAAAAGGCAAAGCCACAAAGAAACCAAAATAGTTTCTCATGTTTAAGGAAAACAGAGCTGCAGAGATAGCAAGGAGTTACAAGGGGAAAATGTGCACTGTTTAACCACTGAGTCATCTGACTTGAAATGGTAAAATCCTTGGGAAAATTGGTCACTTAGACCAAAGGAGAAATAAAAATAAATAGAGATATTCTAAAAAAAAATTACATTAGTTCTATCAGCCAAACTTCTGAAATTTAACATTCAGGTTTCCAGAAGAATTTCAATTTGAAGTTCACCCCCAAAAAGATTTCTGTATTTCAGATAAAATTAATGGTAATTGTACCACTTATGATACAATTAATACATTAGAAAAAAAAACCCTAAAAGACATTGCTTGATAAATCAAAGTTAGTTTTCCAAACCAAACTATGAGACTGCTGGTGTGCACACCCGTGTGTGAAATTCTGCAGTGGTTTTCCTATTGTGCAATATTTTCAATTCTCAGGGAGTTTTTCATCTGCTAAAAAAAAGGCTTTTCCCATTTCCAAGCCCCTGATGACTGCAGTCACCCCGTGTCCATTTGGAGATTGTACCACAAGGGTTATGAAAAATACAAGTTCGCAAGTGTTAATGCAAGTTCCAAAGTATTAATCAGTGGCATCCCAACAAGCTTCATGTAAAAAACACGAGGAGAGAACCCCTGGGCCAAAGGAAAAGAGACTCTGGTCTATTATGTGATGCTTAAAAAAGCTCAAGGTAAGTGGACACACATTCTCTGAAGATAAACGTGGCTCAGTTTGGATGATTTCCAAATTTCTTTAGGGAGAAAACTTCTTGCATATCATACTCAAGACCAGATGAAAAGCAAATTGTGCACATTTACCCCAGATTCAACCAAAGGCTGTTCCAGGAGGCACTCCCTGCTCGGTGTCTGGAACACAATCACTGTATTGTGGCCCTGGTGTTTTACAGAGGTGTTTTATCACGTGGGGGGAAAAAAGCCACAATAAATAAGAGAAGAAGTAAAAAAAATGGTCTCTCTTCATACACATAAACTTCTAACTAAACTAAGTAACTAAAACTTCTCGGAACACGCAGAGTCACTGTAACTTTTGTCCGGCCTTTCAAGGCCAACAAATACTCTGTAACACCAGTTTGTTCACACAAATTGTATCCTGTCACACTCCTGGATTCCTCACCATCCCTTCGGATGGAGCACATCCCATTCCAGCCACCCCCAAAACCGAGAATGCTGCGGGTGGCGAGGACCGCCCTCGCTATTCCAAAGGCTCCGTGTCCAGCGGGAACAGCCCCGGGATCGGAAACAGGATCGGCCCAGGGATCGGGAACAGGATCGGGAACAGGGACGACCCCGAGATGGGGAACAGGAATGGGAACAGCCCCGGGATCGGGAACAGGGACGGCCCCGGGATCCCGCCGCCTCCCCGGGCCGGGGGGAAGGAGCTCAGTCGGTCCCTCCCGGCACCACAGGCCAATATTTGCTCAGCACAGAGCTCTGGGCAGCACAGCAAACACAGGGCAGCAAATGCTTCCGTATAAAATTAAAAAAAAAACAGTCAAATAATATTTTCTCCAGTATTTCCTCCCCTGCCCGGCTGAAGGCTCACGCCCCCAGGAAATAAAGCTCCATCGGGGTTGTTTTAAGACAACCCCCCCCCGCTCCCACAGCATTTCCCGGCAGTTCCCTCCCGCCCCGTCCCAGATCCGGGGCACGGACGCGGCTCCGGGAGGGGAGGGCAGCGGGGCTCTCCCGGGGCTGCCTCCGTGTGGGGACAGCACCGAGCCCTCCCCGGCCCCGTGTCCCTGTCACCTCACAGACCTGTTCCCGTGGCCGGTCCCGCGGTCGCTCCCCTGCCCTGTCGATGTCCATGTCCCCGGCCCCGTGCCCCTGTTCCCGTGGCCGGTCCCGGGGCCGCTCCCCCGCCCTATCAATGTCCCCGGCCCCCTGTCCGTGCCCCCTCACAGACCTGTTCCCGTGGCTGTTCCCGTGGCCGGTCCCGCGGGCTCTCCCCCGCCCTGTCCATGTCCGCGGCCCCTCCCGGGCCGCTCCACGTTGGCAGCGCCGCCGCCGGGGCCGCGCT
>VYZS01090994.1:2494-22851 GCA_013400695.1 Neodrepanis coruscans | reverse complement strand
CAGAGAGGTTCCTGCTGGCTTAGGGACTGTGGGGGTCACTGCAGAGCTGTCCCAAAATCACTGGGATCTGTGGGCACCTGGACACAGCCCCACCAACCGCACACGGCTCAGAGCAGGGCTCGATGGACAGGACATCTCCCCGAGCTGGGGAGATTAAGCGTTTTCCCACCTCACACGTAACCAGGGCACCGCCCTCCCCCGCCTGAAGGTCGGGACTGACCTTCCCCGACCCGCGGGGCCCAGCGCTCCCTCCCCTCCCCACTCACATTTCACTCTTTCTTGGGCTTCACCGTTTTCACCGTGGCCACCGCCGCCCTCTCGGCCTCCGCCTTGAACTGCGGCTTCATGGCGGCCCTCACGGCCTGGGCGCAGATCTGCGAGTACCGGATGTAACTGGGGGGGGACACACGGCCCGTCACACCCGCACTGCGCCCAACCCTCACACACCCCACACACGCCTCCCCCGGCCCCAGAACCGCGCGTCCCCCTTCAGCGGCACCGCCGTGACCCCGGGGGTGTCGCGGGTTCTGTCGCGACAGCGGTACCTGAGCCCGGCCTGTCGCCAATACGCCACCATGGCTGCGGCTGCTCGCGCCGGGGGCGGGGCAAGGTCAGCGCGGGCGCGCGCCCGCCGCCCAATCAGCGCCCGGGGAAGGCCCGCGCGCTCCCGCGGCGGCGGCGCGCGCAGCCAATCACAGCCCGCGGCGGCGGCGCGCGCGGCCAATCACAGAAGGGCTCCCCCCTTTCGCGGCCCCTGCCCCGAGGGTGGGGCGGCCCCNACGTTTCTGTGCTTTTTAGCACAGAAAGGTGCCAGTGTTGTGACATGGGAAGGGAACATATTTGGTTTCTAAACCCCAACTAGAACACTTGTAACCCAAAAAAAACCCCAACACAGCCCCAAAAATTCTCTGCTACCTAAGCAGCACTGACATACATTGACAAAGGGGATGTCACACACAAATCCTGCTTTATTGGTAACATCTGAGGGTTTGACAGGTAAAAGAATTAGCAACAAGATTATTTTAAACCCAGGCCAAAAAAGCTGAGTGGGACTTTTTTCTCCCAACTACGTGTCCTCCTATTCCTGCCCCACATCCCTGGTTCCTCTCCCTTTTCCCTGTCCCTCACCTGCTTTTTTCTCCAGTTTCCTTCTCTCTCTGCACCTCCCTGTGCAATTCCTCCCCCTGCAATTCAGTGCAGTTAAATCCATAATGGAGATCTATGACTCAGGTGCAATTATTTGCACATTTAGCTCTATTTACTGTTTGTTGGTCTTGGTAGATAAAAATTCAGCATGAATTGAGCAAGTTAAAGCTTTGGGAGAGGTACCAACCAGATCCAGTGAGAGAAGCTGTGCTCTGCCAAAATTCCAGGATATATTTTGATGTTTATGCAGCTGTTACAAGGCACCTTTATAGATCTGAATTACCTGTTTTCATGCCCAGGAGATGTTTGTAAAGCCCTGAACTTCCCTCAGGTGAGAATTTTCAGAGGGAGAACTTAAGAGAACACAAAGGAGGAAAGTTTAGAGGGACAGGTTGCAGGGAGCAGGGGGAGTGTTGGGAGGGTCAGATGCAGAGATCGAGGGAAGCTGAAGTGGTGCAATGAGCAACATCCAGGAATGTGAGGGTGGACAGGTCTGGGGGAACTAAGGATGTGAGATTAGGCAGGTCCAGGGAAACTGGGGAAGTGAGGGAAGGAGCATCCTGGAAGGTGAGATTGGAGACACCCAGAATGGGGGTTGAGATGAGATTGGAAACGGCCTCGGAGGTCGACGGGGACAATTCGGAGGAGCGCTGAGACATGAAATAGTTGAAATCAGTGAGGTCTAGTGATTCTGAAGAGGTTGAGGAGCTGTGCTCTGAGACACCTGGAGAGGAGGGGGGGATTGTACAGGAAAAGTCCAGGGAAGCTGAGGGGCTGTGACTGGAAACATCGGTGGAAGATGAAGACGTGAGACTGGAGAGATCTAGAGAGAGTGAAGAAGTGGGACTGGAAAAATCTGTGGAGGATTTTGAGGTGACACTTGAGAGATCCAAGGAGATTGAAGAACTGTCATCAGAGTGATCCAGAGAGCCTGATGAAGTGACACTTGAGAGATCCAGTGAAATGGAGGAGGAGAAACTGGAGCGCTCCCAGGAATCTGAAGAGGTGAGACTGGAGAGCTCCAGGGAGATGGAAGAGGAGGCACTGGAGAAGTCTGAGGAGGCAGAAGATGGGAGACTTGAGAGGTCCAGAGATGATGAAGTGAGGCTGGAGAATTCAACAGAGGATGAAGAGCTCAGACTGGATAAATCCAACGAATCTGAAAAGGGGATTTTAGAGAGTTCCAAGGAGGCTGAAGTCTTGACACTGAAGGGGTCCAGGGAGGCCAAAAACGTGAGACCAAGTAGGTCGAAGAAATGACACTGAAAAGCCAAATAAATCCACACTATGACTGGAACTATTTAAAACTTAACATCTCTATTAACACACTGACACAAAATAAAAACACATCATGTCCCCAAATAATATTATTTTGAAAATAAATATTTAACCAGTGTCCTTAGGTCTCTTAGTGGTTTCTCTTTTGGTGCAGAAAAGCTCCAGTAATTATATATAAAATAAGAGCTCACAGACTTACAATAACCTCCTGTCCAGTGCCACCTCCCTGTCCTGAAGGTCTGGAATAAAAGAATTGTTGTGTAATAGAATGGAACTTAAACCACTTCTGTTTTTCTTTTCCAGATACCATGGGATATTCAGATCTGAGGCTGCTTACTGGTTGTGGAGAGAGATTTAAAGCAAATACACAGTTGTAATTGGCAACAAGGGGCCTCTCACTCTAAAGGTGTCAGGGATTATTTCCCTTTGATTCATAACATCAACTAAAAAATATGGATCTTCCTAAGGATTGTAACAAAACTGGCAAAGAAAACAGTATTTTATTATGTAGCAAGTTCAGGATTTGTTTTTTGGAAGCCAGCAAAACTGATTCTGTGTCCAAGAAATACACATTTTAGCAATTTTAAGTCTACTTATTTTCCAGATAAAAAGAGGCCTTATTTTGTTACTTTTACTTTCTAAAACTAAATCTGGACATAAAACTGATATGACTGCAGTAATTTTTTATTTGTGGCCAGTTTGACTTGTTAAAATATCCTCAAGAGAAGCTGTGCTAGAAGGCAGACATGGGATTAAAAAGGGAACAGAGCAGTTTATATTTCAGCTCATAAAGGTGCATCTAATTATAGTGTGAGCAGATCAAGAGGCTGATCCACAGCTGCCTTGTCCTGTCTGTGCAAAGCAGAGCCCAAAGCTGCTGCTGCCCCTGCAGGCACAGGCACAGGAGGGCACAGGGGGCTTTTCAGCCACCACAACCACATTTCTGGACTTAGGAAGTGGTGAGCACACCCCAGCTCTGCCTGTGTGTTACACAACCCACGTCCAGCTTTGTGTGCAATGGATTTAACATAATCACCATGGGTGCAACTCCCACTGAGGTCACCTCTCAACTGAAGCAGGTGTCTGCTGAACAGGGGATGAAGTTTTAAACTTTTAAAACTGGGGGGGATTTTGCACAACACAAGAATTACCACCAAAAAAAAAATGCTTATGAGGAGATCCCCAAAAGTTCTTGAATATATTTAATATTTATTCATAATGCTTCTGTAATTTTAGAGCTCTTACAACATGGTTGCTGTTCTTTCAAGAGTACAATGCTTATAGATCAAAAGGAAAAACAAATGCATTTTTCTAAGCATGCAAAATTCATGATGAAACTACAAGTTTGCTTGCTGCCCTGTATTCTTAATAAATCATAAAAGTAATTAACTCCCTAAAGAAGTCCCTTGTGATCTGAAAGCCCTATCATTCTGTGGCTATCTTGAATCTCAGAAGTTTCCTAAGTGCATTTTACAGGGGAGAACAAATATTCAAACAAAAGGCAAATTACAACACAATAAAAAGCCTGTATCCCACAGCCTATAAATTCCATAATCTCTTCACTGTGTTCCTTCTTTCTTAAAATGACAAAGTTATTGCACTTTCTCCTATGAAACAACCCTGTGAAGAAACACAGAACTATGGTGACCATTGTATAAAATGTCCAAGTCAGTAAGAATGTTTCCTACCTTGGGTAGCTGTGGATTTATGTCCTTTCTCTGCCTGGGTGAGCCATACTGGGCTGTGCTGCTAAAGCTCTGCTGGTCTCTCTGCTGCTGACCCTAATCTGTGCCACAGCCACTGGAAATCGTGCCATGCTGATAATACAGGTCATCTGCTGGGAAATCTCCTGGCTAAGCACAGCACTCTGCACAGGGCAGCAGCACAGACACACCCTGCACTCAGCTCTAATCTTAAAAGAAAGATGCAGTTCTGTGCTGGCTCCTTACTACAGGATGGTGTTTGGAAGGTTAGTTGATGAAGGAGATGAAGATATTAATTTTTAACTTTTGGACAGCTGGATTCAAAGAAAAAGTAATTTTGCAGTGTCATCCCAAGTTCTACAAAACCTGCCATAAATAGTGTGTGGAGGGACACAGGACCTGCAGAGCAGAATTCAGGTACACTCAAGTTTTAAGAATCTTTTGCATTACTGCCTCTTCTAATGTTTTTAATAACTTGTGCTGGCTATGTTACATTTTAAATGTGGTTATGACAAAATAGCATGATAATGTAGGACATTATGTCCACAGTTAATCAGAATATCAAATATTTATCAAAGCTTTAGAAACACCTAAGAAGCACCAATGGTTCCTCCAGAAATACTAAGAACTCACTCAAATGTTGCTACTTGCCATATTAAAATCAGATTTCTTAGCAAGTTGTCTACAAAGTTGAACAGTCTCTAGAAACATCAAAATTCACAGCAGAGGCACTTGTTTCATTTAGTTTGGAATAAAAAGGATAGGGTATATTATCAGGAAAACACTATATATATAGTTAATTTTATTACATTCTATTTGATATATTCAGATGGACTATATCTATTATCTAGCTGATGCTATTTTTGTTTTAGTTGATAGTTTTGAAACTTTTTCACCAAAGGACTGTCAAACCTTTCTGGAGAAAATGTGTAAAAGCCACTGAAATTTTTGTAATATACATGTCTCAGGAGGAAGACTTTGACTTAACACTGTTACTGTTTTACAGAGCTGTAACTTTTACTGTTAAAATAACACATTTACAGCACCAAATAGTCTGGTAGATGAAATGACTGTCATACACATTGCAGAGGCAATATATTTCCAGCCCCCCCAGTGGATTCCTACAGCTCAGGAGCTCCTCCATTTCTCCTTTCAGTGTCTCACTGTGCTGGTGGCTGCAGAAAGATTGTACTTCTCATGGTCATGGTGATTTGGCTGAACCAAGGCTGTGACCACCACTGCCCTCAGTGCAAGGGGAGGGCAGGGACAGCACAGACAGACAGACAGACATGGGACTGTTTCCTTTCATGAAGGTAAGAATTCGTTCAGCTTCATTGTAACACACAACCTTACCTTGCATAATTCAGTTCCACAGCAACATATAAAGCAAAGGTGGCAAATTATTGAAGAAATTACCAGGTCCTGTGCAAGAAGAACAAAGTTCATCTACAGTAATGGCAGGATTCTGAAATGACTCAGTGCTTCCACACAAGCTCTTTATCAGCACTCTGCAGCTCTCCCATGAACCAGAACCTCCACGGGCTGCTGCCCTTCCCTTTGAACCCCCCATCTGTCAGGGCCAGGGGCTTCCAAAGGCTGCACTTACCAGACAAGGGGTGCTTAGGTTTACTTTGCATTCATTCACATTTATTGGAAACAGTTTGACTGCAGGTAGAGAACACAACAGACACATCAGCAATGTTATAGGAAATGGTGGATTTTCCCTATTTTTTTCCAAAGCAAACAACTGCTTTACATAAAGGTACTGGATGACAGAAGTGACACCCTTTGGTAGGTAGGGAACCCCCAGGGACCACCCCACATTCCTCCACCTCTGCCCCTTCCACTCCCTGTGTCCCTTCCCCTTTTTTCCTCCTGATCCTTTGGTTTTGTCCCTCCAGCTGTAGCTCCTTTCTCTCACCCTCCTCCATTCCTTCCAACCCCCAGGACCCAGAGTTTCTCCTCATTGCCTCAGGTCACCCTCTGGAACCCACATTCACTGGGGTGACCTTCAACACAACTCTCAGTCCAAGCAGACTGAAAATCTTTCACAGGATGGAAAGATTTCCCACAGCAAACTGTAAAATCTGGTCCCTTGTTAATGTGTCAGAAAAGCAGAGTTACAAAGAAGCAAAAAAATGTGCAGCTGTGAATGTGCATTTTTAGGATACACATTCCAATAAAAGCAGCTTCTCACTCCAGAGTGTTTCTTCACCTTCACCCCCCTCATTTTGGATCACTCATCTTGTAGCTATAAAACCCAAATAGACCAGAAAGTTCCAGGAACTGGCCAGAATTCAAATAAAATTTTATTTAAAAAGCGCCACATGGAGAAAGCCATACTCTGACAGAATGAGAATGCAGGCAAATAAATAAAGTAGAAGAAAGAAAAATATTGTTTTTCAAGTTGTTGAATGCCTGCAAAAATTAAAGTTGTTTTAGTGCAGGGCCAAACTGAGTTCTATGCAGTCCTTAGTGCAGAAAGATCTAGAAAAGAAAAAAACTGACTTTAAAAGATCAAGTGATGCTAATGGCTAAACAAAGGTATAAAATGAGTTTCAAGCAAACCATTTTTATCAGAAATGATGGTATGATTTTGCAGAAGTTTCACATTCACTTTTAAAATTGAAATGCTATTTCATTTGTAATAATCTCCTGTAAAAGCATGGCAAACCTCAAGGACTTCAATTTAGTAAGGTAGTCTCAAACAATTTCTTTTTTTAGAAAAATATTTAGTTACATTTTTAAATGTTATATATTTATAGAGCTCTTTTCTTCCCCCAACACAAACCTTACAGAAGAATGTGTTCTTGTGTGTTTACCACTTAAAATAAGCTCATGGCAGACACTACTCAATAGGCAATTTGATATAACAGAAATGACATGCAAAATAAAATGTGCTGGGACAGGTGACATTACAGTTCCTAAAGGCTAAGAGAGAGTCTGGAAATCACATGGAAGCTTAGGACCAAAATTCCAGGAAAAGCCTCTGGCACTAAAATACCACCATCCCTCATTCAGGGATTTTTCTGTCCCACTGGAGGAGCCTCAGGGGACAGAGAGTCCCTGCTGAGGTCACCAGGCTTGGCACAGTGTGTGAGGAGGGATGGCAAGGGCTGACCTTTAAGTTCCTGCAGGGAGTGACTGGTGACAGTACCAAGAACCTACAGTGAGTACCAGGAAACAAACAAACTGCAGAACATGAACTGAAACCCTTCTGAGTACAAAGAGCCTTGTACTGTGAGAGAATCAGATCAAATCTAGAGCTTAGAACACTTTCAATTAAAGGACAACACAGGAGTCAGTTGATGTAGCAGGTTATTTTTGGAGAGTGATCAAGTTAATGAGTATATTGTTAAATACTACTGGCTCATGTTTAGGTATCTCTTTAGCCAACTTCACAAGTTTTTTAGTCTTTCATTGATTCTCTGAAGAGAACACCTACTACTGTAGCAGCTTGCAAGATTTTAAGGCTCTGTGCTTATGGTGCCCCTTTGTTTAAAGGGCTTTTAGAAATGGAGATACTTATTTAAAGGTTATAGATAAAATTGCATTTTAAGGTACTGCATGCCCAGCTCATTACTGTTGCATTTAAGAACAGAATTTAGGTCCTGGTAGGTAAGAGACAATTTGATGTTTTACCTACATTGACTGAAAAATAATTTGAGTACCATGTTAGTTCAACCAGTCAAAGAAGTTAAAAAGCTTATCAAAAATATTTTGTACATTCTGTAGTATTTCAAGCATCAAGTAATAAGCTTTCTGTTAAACCAAGTTGTATCACACAACTTGCAAAAATTAACAAACAGAACAATGCTGGCACAACCATTCTGCTTAGTTTTGGGCTTGGTCCCAAAAGAGGTAGTCCATAAGTCACACAAAAAATAACAATTCCTCAGCAGTTAGCCTAACATGCCAGTGTCCTCCACCACGTGCACCTCATCACTAAATGAGGTTATTTCACATCTGCCAACATTATAAATTAGTGTTCATGTCAGTACAGGAACTAGATTTGAAAATTATTTCTTCATCTGGGACCCAAATTCGGCCCAGCTGATCCAATATATTAAATAGCCTTTGAACCTCAGCCTCAGTAAAAACTCAGCTTCTCTCCAAACTCAATCTGTCACATGCCTAACACACAGGTATGCCTTTAAATAACAAAGGAGACATGTATTTAGGCTTGGAGAGAAGCTGCAGCTGGTGAAGCCTCCTTAGTGCTACAGGTGTAAGAACTATCATTTCTCTACAAAAGCTGCTGCTGCCATCGAGTTCCTCATGGTTCCTCTTGCAAACTCTTCAATCTCAGCATTCAGTCTTTTAATCACCCATTCCAAAGCTTCACGGCCCTGCAGGCAAAGAGAACTTTGTCAGTGTGTAAATGGGTTAAATCCTGTCAGAAATACAGAAATATGTTGCCTGTGGTATTTTTTATTTCAGTGCTGCTGGAATGTGTTCTGCCTCACATTTCATGGAAACAATTCCTCATGCCAGCAGTGCTCACATCATGAATTGCAAAACACTTTATCCAGACTGCTTGATCATTCTTGAGGCTGAACTCAAACCACCTTTGGATTCCTGGAAGGCAAACTCTCAACTGAAACAACACCTCATTACTCCCACATAACTCCTTTGGATCTGCCTGGATGTACATCCTTTTTGTACAGCAAAACCTGACATGGCATCAAGAGAGTGACAGTGCCAGACTGTTCAATGAGTGGAGATGTTTTCTGCAGTGAAGATTCAGACAGCTTTGCCAATAATTTGTTATCCCCATTTGCAAGAGGCAAAAGAAGAGGAAGAATTCAGTCTCTGCAGCAAAGACAGTAGAACTATGTGGCCTTTTCCTAAGATTGCTGACAAAGGCAAAAAGTAGAAGAGAGATTTTTATTCCCTTTGACATTCAGCCAGTGTCCACAAAGGTCATACTTACTTTTTTAGCATTGGAAGAAATTGTGTTTGCCATCAGCCCTTCGAGGTAACTGCTGAGACTGACCCCTTTGACAGATATTATTGCTTCTTGTGTCAGAATGGTTCTGAAACAGAGAGCAGGAAACTGAATCAGATCCTGAGCAGTATAAAGAGGAATGCAGTGCTGACAGGAACCCACTGCTGCCCAACAAGTGCATTTCCTCATCAGCCTGGTTGTGCAACACAGAGCTCCTTGCCCCACACCCCCCCCACTCCCACAGTGTGCAGCTGTTTTGTGCTTCTGCTCACACCCAAACCCAGGAGTGTCCCCTGAGCCTTGGTGGCCCTTGGTGGCACTGAGCCATTTCCAGCTTCAGCAGCAGGACTTGAAGAGTGGAAACAGCACATTTTGAGTCATGGGACAGTGGGAAAACAATATTACAGAACATCCCCTTCAGCAGCAGGGATTTAACACTCACTTGTGTGGCTCGTGGGGGTGAGGTTTGTAGACAAGTCTCTCATCTACTGACACCAGGTTTGTAAATGAAATCTGTGGGGCACAGGAAAGGATAACCCTCAACACAAATAGTCAAGAAACAATAAAACTGCACCTTCAAAACTAATGCCCATATTGCACTTAAACACTGTATTTTTCCTGCAAGTATGAAGACTGCAGGACAAGACAGAGAAATCTCCAAGTTCAGCATTTGCTGACTAGTTCTCTTACATTTTTGGATCATTTACCAGCTGCCACATTTATAAGAATATTTCCACAGATGGAGCAGCAGAGAGGGCAAAACGCCACAGTGTTCATACACCAAGTGGCTTTAAGTTTTTTTTTAACTCCACCTCCACCCCCAAAACTCCTCCTCTCTCCTGCTTATCAGCATGTTCAGATGCTTCAGTCCTGAGAAGTCCCAAGGGCCTTCCTGATAAACAGAACCAACTATAACCACGTTACTAAAACCTTGTTCTAATGCAATTTTCAAGTGATTTTCAAGATGATTTTCCTTTCCAGATGGACAAGGTGCTGTTCCCCTCTGTAACCCATTTGCACTCACATTGCAGGATTTCAGCTCCATTGTTTTTCTCACAGGGTCAACAACAGAGTGTTCCTCCACATATGTCCTTGTCCTGCAGGTGCCAATGAGCTGGAGGAAAGGCAAACAGAGCTGGCATTAATTCTCCTGCCCCACTGCAGGTTTTCATGCCTTTACATGTGCAGGTAGAGATAACTGCATTGACCAGACACCCAGACAGCAGAATTAGGGTTTAACTTCAACTCAAACCAGTCAGTTGAGGTTGATCTCATTCTCCCAAAGGAAGCAATCTAAGACCCAGGCAGGATCAGCAAATCAGTGCTGAGCTTTCCCAACACAGCAACGCTCCTCCCTCCAAACCTCCGAGGTTCTGAAATGACACATCTCTTACACCACCGGGCTCTGCAGCTTCCCCTCCCCGAGGGCTCCCTTTGTGCCCGTGGCACCACACGCACCGATTTGACAATGGAGGGGATGCCCCACTCGGTGCTGAGCAGGCGGTGACTGTGCAGCTTCCCCGCGGGATCCACGTGTCTGTGCAGCACATCCACTCCCACCACGCTGGGGTTCATGGGGTTCGGGTATTTCCTCATGGCAGCCGTGGTCACCGTCTCCCAGGGGTGGCTGCGAGGACACAAAGCAGGGGTTCAGCGCGACACACTCACGATTCGCAGGTTTGAAGCAGTTCAGGCTCCAGTTCTCAGCTCGGCACAAACCCCACCCTAGAGGAAAACTGGANCGCGCATGCGCCGGCACCGCCCGCTGACGGCGCGGCGCGCGCGGGCAGCGTGAGGGAGGGGCGGGGCCTCACGGGGCGGGGCCTGAACCGGGAACGGAGCGGGAGGGGGAGGGATTGGGATAAACAGGGATAGGGACAAATAGACTGGGATAGAGAGAGATACATAGGGACAAATAGGGAGAGGGACGGGGATAAATAGGGATAGGGATAAAGAGGGATAGCTAGGGATAAATAGGGACAGGGACAAATAGGTAGGGATAGGGTTAGACAGGGATGGATAGGGATAGATAGGGAGAGGGATGGGGGTAAATAGGAATGGGGATAAATAGGGGGGGATAGGGATAGATAGATAGATAGATAGATAGATAGATAGATAGATAGGGACGGGGATAAATAGGGATAGGGTTAGGGATAAACAGGGATCAATAAATAGGGATAGGTGGGGATAAATAGGGATAGGGACAGATAGGGGTAGGATTAGATAAGGATAGGGATGGATAGGGACAAATAGGGATGGGGAGAGAGAGGGATAGGAATGAGGATAAATGGATAGGGGTAAGGTTAGGGATGGGGCAGGGATAGGGACAGGGATGAGACGGGTGGGGACAGGGGCAAATCGATAGGGACAGGGATGGAGATATGGCAGGGATAGGGGTAGGGATAGGGCAGGGACAGGGATCGGGACCAGGCTCGGTCAGCGGCGGGTCCAGGAGCCCTGCNACCCACCGCCTCTCCGTGAGCGCCTGTCCCGAGTTCTGCTGGGACTCACAACAGTGTTTCCCCTGCCTTCACTTCACCCACAGTGAAAACTCTAGTTCATAACCCTGGAGCGTTTAATTAAGCGCTCACTTCCCTCTAACGAGTACCTTTAATTAACCCCGGTGCTTGCAGCCCCCACACGGGATTCCCCCCGCCAGGGGACCCCTCTCCTTCCACGGGCAGCTCCCCGCCCCGCCCCACAGCGCCGGCGGGCCGGGCCCAGCCCCGGCTGAGGCCCCTNGTCCCGGAGCCCTGCGGGGTCCGGGATGTGCCCTGGGTAGGTCTCGGGGGGAGCGGTGACGTCATCGGGGCGGCCGGTGCCCTATGACGTCACCCCGGCCGGCAGGGGGCGCAGCGGGCCCGGCGGTGACGTCACGGGGCGGGGCGTGGTCTGGGGATTTTGTAATCGGTTTTATAAGGGGTTTATAAGGGTTTTATAAGGGGTTTCATAACCAGCAGCGCCCGCTGGCGGGGCCAGCGCGGGCCCCGATTGCCTCTTAAAATTCTCAACATCAGTGAAAGTGCCGCCAGTCCTGGGGGACCTTTATAGTTTTTGTTTTCTTTCCAAACAGCGTTTTTTTTTCCATGGCCACATGAAACGAGGGAGTGACCGCTGTGTTCTCGCAATGCACAGAAACAGCCCCGCTGGAAAAGGGGGAGAGGGAAATCCCCCAGGACAGGGAATTCAGGGAATATCCCCTGTGCATCTTTGCTCTGAGCATCAAATCCTGCAGCTCTGACAGTAATGATACACTACCACGTTCAGACAGAACCAAATACTTAAATGAGAGCCTTTAAGAGAATAAATTTTTGCTGGAGATACCAACTGAAGTTCTTTTCCTGCCCCTCTCACCTCACAGGGCTCTTCCTTAGCAGTTTAACACCCTTGTGACCTACCACAGTGTGCAGAGTGATTCCTGGAGGATTGCAAGTCACTCCTAAATCCATTTTAGCCTTAATACCCATTTCTGCAACTGGAGAATGTTGTGAAGGATGGTAAGAAGGCAAAGTCTCGGTGTGACACAGTTGGGGAGGATGGTGACCCTGGAAATAGAGCAAATTCCCACCCTGACCCATCAGGCTGCCTGTAGCCTCTCATCAGGGTGTTTTTTTCTGTAAAAGAAACGTTATCAACTGGAAGCAAAGTCAAATGTCATCTCTAAGAAAGTGTGCCAACATATGGTGCAGATTAGGAGATAGATTTCAACAGTTCTTGCTCACAGGAACCTCAGATTATTTTACCAGGAGTTTGGCTCAAGTGAGTTTCTGTGTTTGAGTGATAGCAAAGGTGGGATGACAGAAATCTGAGTTGGAGGAGGAATCACAAAATTATAATTAATAAAGCCAGACTTTAGGAAAAATTGCAGCTGCAGAGGAAAAAGTGGCACCTTTTAAACGTTAGAATTCTTTACATTGGTGCTGTTGCATCTTGAGGACATTGTGTACATATTTACAATCAAGAATTTAATACTCTCAATATCTGCTTCTCTATCTTTTGACAGTATCTGTCTAATAATTGAAATCAAAGAAAACATTCTGTCAGTTAAATCTGTCCAGCCCCAGATATTACCAAGAGGATCATTGAGGACCATGATCTGCAAAAGAATATAAAACCCATGGTGAGATTCCTTATGTATCTTCCAGGGGCTCATTCCTCACCACTGCCAAAGGCAGCTGATGCATGAAATGGGCTTTGTGAGCCTGTTCCATATGGATTTTGGCAGAGCAGTGTCCTTGGTATGACTAAGAAGTACTTGAAATGGCTCTAGGAATTGTGTTTGAAGGCACTCTGAGGCCCAAAGAATGTATTTGCAGAACAGGGGATTATGTTTTTGTGTTTCCACACCCTTGTTTGCCTCGTTGGCCTCATAAAATATTCAGCATTTTGATCAAAAAGTGTAAATAGCAGGGAATAACTCACAAGCCCAAAGCCACAGCATTAGGTCCAGATGATTCCTGCACTCCCTAATGGATCCCAGACTGGCAAACCCACTCAGAACCTCACAACTATAGCTCTGGTTTTCTTGAATTAAAATACAGGTATTGTGTCTCCCTCAGGAAAGCAAACACCACCCTGGTTCAACCTGTTCCAGAGATCCACTGGACCCCCCTGCAGCACCAAATGTCCCTGGACTCTAACCTGGAAAGGCTTTGGTGGCAATGGCAGTGATCCAAGTGAAATGACTGCCATCCCTAATGGATCACCAGAATTGTCCAGAGGTGACTGATACAGAGAAGAGAAAGTGGGGAATGTTCTGACCTTCCCAGCTGCACTCCCTTGCCAGGGGCAGGATGTGGGCTCTGGGTGCTTCCCCTGCTTCAGGTATCACAGAACTTGACAGCTTTTGTTCACTGTTTCCTACACTTGAGAGAATTGTATTCTGGGGGGTATTTTTTCCCCTGTCACATCCTGAAATGTGGCCACACTGCAGCAGCTCCTTCAGCTGAAATCCAAGTTCCATGGGTGTGAAATATTGGTATTCACAGACAGTATTAATGAGAACCAGTCAAAGGTCTTGCTCTTTTCTTGAGCTGGAAAAACAAGTTCCCACTCCCTTTGTCAGTCTGGCAGTTGAACAGGCACAAAATTAAATTGTCAATGTTTTCTTTTCCAGACATACCTCTTCAATGACTTCCATTATACAACACTCTTTCATCAGCTGTGAATTCAGTATCTGAGCCTGTTTGTGTTTGGCTTGATGTTCATGAATGTACCTCTTAAAAAAGCTTTGTTGGATGGCAAAGCTCCTTTTCTCTGCTTCCAGAATGCCTTGCAAGCCAAAACACATCTCTGGAGGAAAAGGTCTCACCAAATAGTACTTTTGATAAACAAATACTTTTTAGAAAAAAAAATCCTACCCCAATGTAGGATGGTACCAACTCCTCCAGATTTGCTCAGACTTTAATAGGAGGGTTGTCCAAGTAATTTTGATTCTTCAAGGTTTCTGATTAGGATTCAAAGGAGATGCCAGTGAGGAAATGCCACCATCCTGGAAAATGGTGTGAGGTGCAAATGAGTTTAAGCAAGGATACATTTACTAGGACAGAACAGAGCTCACACTGTACCATGGATTACCAGCCATGTGCTTTGGTGTCTTCAGGAAACATAGAAGGGATAAAAAGATTTCCTCTTCCATGCAGAAAATGTTTTCTGCACAGTGAACCATAAATGGACCAGAAAAATCCCAGAAAGGCCCTGCTGGTGTTTCAGAGCAAGAACAAGTGGTCAGGGCTGATTGAGCAGTGCCCTGCACCCCCCAGAACAAGCACTGGAACCAGCTGGGCTTCAGCCAACACTTCTCTAAGCTCAGTGCATTTGTTCTTCCTCCACTAACACACACTGACTTGCTATTTGTTGGTGTCATGCAATTTGTTTCAATCCCAAAAAATCCATTGTAAGACACCAAATACCTGTATTTGTTTCTGTGCTTTATCAGTCTACCAGGAAAGTTTTGTTTTCTAACCTTTGGTATTTAGGGCTCTTCCACCATCAATTTGAAGAAAAATCAGATTAGAGAAATAGCCAACAAATCCCTTTCCCCTAATCCCCCATGTTCTGGTGAAAATGGCCATCAATGGCAAATAAAAACTTTTACAGATTATAATTTTCTATCCTGAGACTAATGCCTACCATCCCCTAAGAAGAAATGAAACAGCAGTGACATATCAGCTTTGAGAGAAGCCTTTATATTTTTATTAAGAAATCAGGTTGGGCTCATTCCTGGTTTCTGTGTGGAAAAACCACGAGAGGGGGCTGGATCACATGTGCTGTCTGTGAATTCCCCTTCCTGTCTGTGGGGCTTCACATACTCAAGAACAGTCATTTGGACTTCAATTTCCACAACTCCTCATCTGTGATGAAGTAGCTTTTCTTTCCTTCACAAATACTTGTCACCACAGACACAATGACACCACATAACTCTCAGGGATGTGATTTAAATAAAGCAGCTCCAGTGTCTCAGGTAACAGCAAACTGAGAATTCCAGTGTCTCAGCAAACTGGGAATTCCAGCCAGAAAAACCTGAGAACAATTCAGAGTGCAAGTGTCCTGTTGTAAAGCTGTGAGATTGGTACTTCAGCAGTGGGAACAGTGAGGAAAGCCTGGGACAGCATTCCCTGCATGGAATTTAGGAAGCTCTGAACAGGAGGAGATGCATATTTCAAAAAGATGGAAAGGAGTCTTTGGTTCAGCTTGAGTGTGGACTTGCTTTTTCTTGGAGAAGCTCTAAAAGGTGAATTCAGTCAGAAATTAGATATGGAAGAGGGGTATAGAAGATGATAAATCTTCCAGCAGATTCTACCCTGGATCTCCCATATTCACCTCAGAGGGAATGACAATTTACAGGAGATTCTGGCCAAACGTCACAGGATCAATAAGCAAATTCATTGCTGTTCCACTCACACTTGAAGTCATTCTTAACAAGTTAAAAATGAAAAATTAGTGGTAAGATCTTCAGAAACCTGTGGCCACCTGATGTGAAAGGACAGCACAGGATATGAACTGCTAATTGACCCTCCCTGCTCCACTGCTGCTACAGCACACTCAGGTTTAGCTAATTGGACCTAAGAACATCAAGGGGAGACTGAGATCTTGTTACCTATCATTTAATATCCCTCCCTTCCCCCAAAACACCCCCACTTTGAAAAAAAAAGCCCAAACTCCTGCAATATCCTGCCCTCCACCCCCAAATTCAAACCTAGAAATTCTCTTTGCTTCAGAACACAGAGTTTAGATTAGGGCACATTAAAAGATCTTTAAGAGAATGACCTGGCACTAGCCCTGGACCAAACAGTTGATTTTCAGATCCCTTTTATTTTATACAATGTGCTGAGAGGCTGAGAGCTGCACACCTTCAGAGGGCTGTTGCCTCACAGACCTTCCCTGTGGAGCGTGTGATCCATGTACTGCAGTTGGGAAACACCCTGTCTGACACTGCCTACACTAACCAGGCTCTGGGGCTCTTTATAGAATTTGAGTGCAAATAATCATTTTTCCTTATCAGCTTTCTCTCCCTCCTGAAAACGTACAGAATGTAAACCCAGTGCACAAAGGATCCCACCCAGCTGCCCAGCTCACAATCATCTGGTTTAAATTTAAACCTGACTCAGAATTTGTAACAAGTGATGTGCTGCTTGACTCGTTAGAACCGTGAATTTTGATTTTTAATTTTTTTTTTTTTTTTAATTTAGATTGTGCAGTTTCCTTGATTTCCACAGTTCAGGCAGGTTGGTGATGGCTGTACAAACAGTTCCATCTTGTCTGTGTCAGTAGCTGGATCAGCAGGTGCCCCCAGGTGTTGGATTTGAGTGCAGGTCCACAGTGGTGCTCAGCTCAGGGATGCAACATGACTCTTCTGTTGTCTGGGAAACAGTCTCTTAAACCCTGCCAGAATATGACAGTTACCAGCCAGAGAATGTTTTTTTTCTTGCAAGCATCACAAATGTGCATGTGATCAAGTAGGCAGATGATAATCACATGTTATCACCCACAACTCATGAGCAAGCACTGGAACAGCACAATTAAAGACAAAACCACAAATTTTAAAGTACTTTGAAAATGCTGATGGTTTTGTGTTGTTTGGAAATAATCGTGTTGCTCCCCCTAATCTGATCCTTGTGTAATTCTAAAGGTGACAACAGTTCTTATAAAAACACACTGTGCTCTCAAATATTTGTTGAATCCAACTTTGAATGCAGCACCTGAAGAAGCAGCAACAGCAGGTTGTGCTCAGAATGACACATTAAATCCCAAATGTAACTCGTGGTCTTCAAACTTCACTCTTGTGTCCAAAATTTATATCAAGCTCTTTATTTCAGAAGCCTTGTGCTCAATCAGCAATCTCTGGACATGGTTTAGAGAAACCCAAAAGTACATCTCCTTTCCAAGTACTTTCTGAGGGGTTTTCATGAGTTTATTTCACCCAACCCAGGGGATAAACTATAAAGAGAAACAAATTAAAATATTAATCAAATAGGAAAATTTAAAATGGAAGCATAATACAAGAATCTTCTATGCGAACAAAGTAACAGAATATTCTTCAGGTACAGTTGAGGGTATTCTCTAATAAACATATTAAACTAATAAGCAGACTCCATAAAATCTTTATTACTGTACAAATAATAGATTTCCATTTAGGAAAAATCAAAATCAAAGGCAATGGTGTGATTAAAACTAAGTGTCAGAATCCAGCTCAGTAAATGCCTGAATCTGCACTCTGCCTGTAACCACTGCTGACACTTGTTACAGGTGGTTTTTTATATCCTTAACTCTGAAATCTCACAGCACTTAAGGAGAATGTGGGAATACTTACAATCTTTGAAATCCTGCAGGAGAACTCACTGCATTCTTTAGAACTGTCCTGATCCAAGGCCACCTGTAACAGGCCTGTACAAACCCACCTACAGAACAAGGAAATGTGAGGGGAAAAAAAAAAAATATATTACAAGAGCACATGAGCTGTAAAAATCCACTTCCAGAACAGCCCTTGACATGTTGCACTTGTGGAGAACAGCCTTAACTGCTGCCTGTGCAGGGAGGGCACCTGCAGAGTCACAGCCCTGCCCTTCTCCACACTCACCTCCCACCCGGGGAGAGTCCAGTGCACACAACAGTTCCTGGAGATGGAACTCGGGCATGACTTCCCCCACCCTCATCATTGTTAATTTGCGATGATTAATTAGTGATGATTAAGCAGAGAACCCTTTGGGAGAAAACAGCTTTTTCATCATCGTGCTGCCTTTAGTTAATATGATGCTGACACTCTGCAACTCAGGGTTCCAGCAGTAACTAAAGGAGTAAGAAACATGTATAAATAAGTAAATTAAAAAGTTAAATTCCAAGCACTGAGGAAGCATCAAACTCATCCCAGTGTGATTCAGCCGTCCATCTCCTGAGGATGTATTTATGTTTTCTTTTACATGCTTATAAAGTCCAAAATGTTCACAGCCACAAACTGAAATGTAAAATATTTTCAAAAGGAATAAATATTTGAAACAATAGTTCTAACAATGACTACTTTTCTCATTAAAAAACCATTTAGTGTGTAATTTTTCATATGTCTTGCACAGTGTACATTAAAACACTTTCTTACTTGCTGCCTCTATTTGTTTTTCCTCTAAATTGAATAATTTGAGAACCAGTTCCAAGTTGCTGCCCAAGTAAATAATATTTATATCAGTTCTTCTGCACTGAATTAATAGAATTTCCAGCAGGTTCATGGTTAATGAGATGGCAAAATTGGAGTTTGAGCTTCTTAGTCAATTTAGGGTTTTCATGCTCAGAAATAAGATGTTTTATAGACACTTTTTGTTGATGACAAACTGTTAGCACACAGCAGCTCTCTGAAACACATAAAATGCTGTAAAGCAGGAATTATTAAAAACTGAGGTCTGTAAGAAGGTAAGATGAAGAGACACTGATGCTGCCACATCCATTGGCAGGAGAGCAGCAGGAAAGGTGAGTTCTCAGGAAAACTGGGACATTAATAAAAAGCCTCCACAGAGTTTTGTCAAACAGAGAACTTGGACACAGCCCAGTATCAGAAACAACTAAAACTTACTGGATTTGGTTACTCCAAAATCAATGTTTGTTCCCTTTATAAATGTGTGTTTCAGAGGGTTCATATATATCTTAATCCTCACAGATAAAATTAGGAGTACTTTCAAAACCATCTGAACACTCCTACAAGGAATCTGCCCAGATTTAAACAAAAGTTAATTAAAACTACCTGTAAGAAACATCCCTTTTAGAAAAGTGATGGTAAATACTCTTTTTAGTTCAATGATTATTCATCTGATTATTGAAATAACTGTGAATATCTAAACCATGAAGATAAAAAGAGAGTCTGTAGAATTAAGACCTCAGGTGTTGAATCTCTTCTGTGCTCACTTGGAAAAGATTTTCTTCCCAAAGTGATTCCTACCTCATCTGCTTGTAGGCTTTTTTTAATGTCTATATTGAGAGTAGGGTATGTCATCTGTTTTTTAATTAGTGTATTTTTTGTTGCCTCTCAGAGAATCTAGTCAGCACAGGCATGCATTCCAAAAACTGAAATACTAAACCAAAAAAAAAAAAAAAAAAGAAAAAAGAGATTCTGTTTTCTCCAAACCGTGGCTATAAATAAAGAGAACAACTGCTAAACCTCACTGAAACACTTGGAATTTTTGGAAGGTGAACAAAATGGGATTATACCTGCCAGCTTTGTTAGTTAAATTGAGCACATCAATTTAATCTGCCTTTTCAGAAATAATATGAGAAAGCACTGACAGTGCACAGGGACTGACTAAGCCAACAGGGAACACCAGCAGGGATGGAATCCTCACAGGTAATGATCTGGGTAAAAAACTGTTTGGCAATTTTGACACATATCTCAGCCAACAGAGCTCACAGAATCTAAACTGTTAAAGCAAATGTTAAGAAAAATATTTTTTTCTTAGTTTTTTTAAAGGTGTTTTGGTTTTTTGTTCATTTTGTGTGTGTGTGTGTATTGATTTTCTAAGGCAAAAATATGATTTACTTGTCCTGGAAATATCTGACATTCCTTTTCACCTGACTTAACTCTACTCAAACATTTTCCAGGCACATTTATTTAATAATATCAAGAGGCTGTAAATATTTAGAAGGAAAAAAAATTAAATAATTTTCTTTGCTGACATCTTAACCAGCCCCTTACATATCCCAAAAGTGGAATCCAGCAAGTTTCCCTGTGATGGTCCTCAGTAGTTTGGTTTAGGAAAGAAAAAGGATCTAAAGTCAGGACAAATCAGAAGGACATAAAAACA